>VMBQ01002835.1:34598-106347 GCA_007657795.1 Dreissena rostriformis | reverse complement strand
GTCCTTGACCTTAGACCCGTTTGCAGGGGGTAAAAAGAATTTCAATGGGTTTGATTTTAACATTCATTTTTTCAACCAATAAGATGTCTATCTGGAACAATACTTTTTTATCTTTGGGCCCCTTCTTTTGACACTGACCTGCAGTAATCATGCTCTTAATGCAGGACTTCTGGTCAATCCTCGGCCAGATCACGTAGCGGGCGTCCGGGCGGCGCAGACGGAACGCCAGCATGCACAACATCAGACTCATACCGGTCGCCATGGGAACCACGAAACAACTGGTAACACCGCTGATCCCTATCAGATAAACAATTTGTATCAAATTTATAACTGTAATTAGTTAAGATATAACTATAACTCTGGGAAAACTGGGTTAAATGCATGTGCATAAAGTGTCATCCCAGATTAGCCTGTGCAGTATGCAAAGGCTAATCAGGGACGACACTTTCTGCTTAGACTGTATTTGTGCTCAGAAGAGACTTTATTTAAACAAAGAATACAATAAAAGTGGAAATTGCTGTCCCTGATTAGCCTGTGCAGACTGCACATGCTTATCTGGGACAACACTTTACGCACAAGCAATAAAACCCATTTTTTCCAAAGCGAGGCTCATTTATATTAGCTTCCTTGCATTGATGCTTTTGGCTTATATAGACACTTAACCCTTTAAGCGCTGGAACCGAATTTTAAAGGCCTTTGCAAACAGTTTGGATCCAGATGAGACGCCACAGAATGTGGCGTCTCATCAGGATCCAAACTGTTTGCTATTCTGATAGTATTCTTTGAAAAAAAAAACCCAAGAAAATGCTAATTTTAGAAATTCAGCAGACGACATTTTAGCAGACGACAAATTTCCCAGCATGCAAATGGTTAAGGCTGTTTCCAGGGATGGAAGATTTACATCCCATCCATAACTTCATTGTAGCTTGAAAGAAATTGTTTTTTCAAACTATTTATTTAACCTTGAATGTATTGAAAAAATTGGGCTTTTTGCCTGTTAGCATGGCTACCTGAGAGTTTGATCACATCCAGTGCCAGACTGTTGGTCAGCTTCATTAAGAGACTGGAGCCCGCAGCCTTTGGCTGGACCGCAGTTATGTCCCCTGACCGACCAATGCCATGAGCCAGGCTATAATCAATATATTTCATAATTAATATTTGGGAGGGATTTATAATGGAACTGCGATATAAGAAAACTGGGCTTAATGCATGTGCATAAGTTGTTATCCCAGATTAGCCTTTGAAGTCTGCACATGCTTATCAGGGACGACACTTTATTTAAGCCTAGTTATTTACGTTCTAATGCCGTAACTATTCATGTGCTATCGATCTTTTGAATCATTGACAGCTTTGACAAGTTTATCTAGGCATGTTTCATTTCATTGTTATTTGCAGACAATATTTATGTAAATTTTGTCGGCTAAAATGCAACAGGGAAAGAGAAATTTAATAAGTAATGCAGACAATTTAGATACATGCAAAAGCAGTTTTGTTGTAAACAGAAATTTACTATAATTTTCGCCCGGTTTTCAAAACAAAAATGTGAACATATTGCACTCAATCTAAATTAAAATTCACTTGTTCATGTGCGTAAAGTGTTGTCCCTGATTAGACTGTGCAGAGAGCACAGGTTAATCAGGTAAAACACTTTCCTCCTGGAATAGATTTTTGATAAGAAGAGACTTTTTTCAACTAAATATTCTTTAAAGAGCAGAAAAAGTTGTCTAAAGCAAACTGCACAGGCAACTCTGGGACGACACTTTACGCACATGCATTAAGCCCCATTAATCCCAGAGCAAGGTACATATGGTAGGTATGAAATACATTTCAAACAAGAGCTGTCCTAATAAAGTATGCTTAACTATTCTACCGCTTTATACGTGCACATTGTCTATATGTCAATTGATGTAATGACTGCGAGACATATTTAATTATAACTATCTGTAAAAGTTACATGCAAATTAAACTGAAAATTTACATTACTGCAAAAATGTGGCCTTGCAACAAAACTAGATTTTCATGGTTTAACCAATTAATGTACTACAATTTAAATAGTTAACTGCAATCCAAAGAAAGTTCACAAATTTTATCACAAAACGTCAAAGTAAGGTCAAATTATATTTAAAAAAAAATCATTTTTTTGTTAACATGGTGGTTTATGCGATTGGTCCCAAATGCAATCCTCAACTAGGTCTGCATGTACATGTACGTTGCATTTAAACAAAATTACAGCACAATACCTCAATCCTAACTAAAGTTATTGAAAGGAATTCAAAATTTTGTCATAATATTTCCATCCTATCTGAAGTTATTTAAAAGAAACTCATTATCTATATGTAGAAAAAGTTTACCTTGACCCAACTAGCCCCAATTTGCTGGGCCCTAGGGCGCTCACCTGAGACACGAAGAATCTAAACTATTCTGAGAAGTGACTTCTAGAGTGTTATCAAGGTTTCACTAAAGCCATATAAGGAAAACTGCCCCGCCCCATGGCAGCCATGTTTTTCAAAGGACCCGAACCATTTTCAAACTCAGCTGATATATATCATTAGAACCAATTTTCTGACCAAGTTTTATGACAGGAATACTTTGTGCCCAGGTGAGCTAAAAAAAAGGCATAGCACAAATGCCAATGAATGGGTGCAGGGGTTTTCTGCTTATTTAAAAAAGGCAGTAAAACGGTCCCGATCCTAAGCAAACGGACCCGATCCCAAACCGAAATTGTAAAAAAAATCCCAATTTCCCACCAAAATGTGGATTTTTTTAAAGAAAGAAGGGTCTAATGATTATTATATCTCAATTTTATTGCATAAACATCTAACAAAGTGTATAACTATAATTTATATGATTGTGTTATCCAAATTTGAATTATAGGTCTGATGTATCAATATTTGTTGATAAAACAAATCCCAATTTAGTCCATTTTGTCGATAAAAAATGCCCAAATTTGACATTTTATCGATTGAAAAAATACCAATTTGACCAGACTCCTTTTCCCAAAATGGCCGGAAAAACCCTGGGGTGGGTAGTGCAGCTCAAACTGGTCGATGAACAGTCAAGCTTAAAACTGGTTGACAATAATGCCCCCTACTGGTAATGTCTCCTGGCAACCATGTCCGACTGCAGACGCCCTTCCCTCTCCCCCACACCACAGTTGCCGGGGAAGTTGTTGCTGTCCATCGTGGCCAGCTCGTGTAGCAGCATTTCTATCTCAATGTCCTTCCAACCAGTGTCTGGGAGCTTCCTCTGAGGAACCATACCATAATAAGTTTGATTTGAGTCGCGCTCTGGGAAAACTGGGATATTAATTCAAATATTTAAATACAACATTTTGAAGATTTCTGTCACAGAAAGCCCTTATTTAAGTGGAAAATAATTTGAACATTGAAAAAAAACATTAAAAACAAAAGATGTGTTTGTCAGAAACACAATGCCCCCTACTGCACCGCTTTGAATTATTTTTTTTATTTTTTTATTATATCCCTTTAAAAATGATAACTTCCCTTGTGAAAATTATCTGTACCTGCCAAATGATAAATAGAAATTATCTCCCTTTAAAGTGTGTGACTTCCCTTGGATTTAGTTTTTTGACCTTTGACCTTGAAGGATGACCTTGACCTCTCAACACTCAAAATGTGCAGCTCCATGAGATACACATGCATGCCAAATATCAAGTTGCTATCTTCAATATTGCAAAAGTTATTGCCAATGTTAAAGTTTTCGGACGGAATCACAGACTGACAGACAGACAGACCTACAGTTCAACTGCTATATGCCACCCTACCGGGGGGCATAACAAGTTTGGAATATCTACAAACTATATTGCTTGTTGGAACAGTTAGTGGAAACAAACTACGTTATTGCTTTATAATAACTGATTTACAAATGAGCTGTGTTTTTGGAATACTGGGTTTAATGCATAGGCGTAAAGTGTCATCACAGATTAGCCTGTGCAGGCCGCAAAGGCTAATCAGGGACGACAATTTCTGCTTTATGGAATTTATTGTTTCAAGGAAGTCTCTTGTAAACAACAATCCAGTTCAGGTGGAAAGTGTTGTCCAAGAGTAGCCTGTGTGGACTGTACAAGCTTATCTGGGATAACACTTTATGCACATGCATTAAGCTCATTTGAGCGCTGGAACCGGATTTTTAAGGCCTTTGCAAACAGTTTGGATCCAGATGAGATGCCACAGAACGTGGCATCTCATCAGGATCCAAACTGTTTGCTATTCTGATAGTATTCTTTGAAAAAAATTCAAAGAAAATGCTAATTTTAGAAATTTAGCAGACAACATTTTAGCAGACGACAAATTTCCCAGCATGCAAAGGGTTAAGCTCATTTTTCAAAGAACAAGGCTCAAAAGCATTCACTTACATGTTGCAGGAAGACTTTAATCTTGTTTTCCAGGGCCTTTCTGGACTGAGCTCCCTGTTGTACATACCCAGCTGGGATCAACTTCTCACAGAGGCTTAAACTTTCTGCATTCATTGTGTCAGTCTGTATGCTGAAAATGGATGCCATCTAATTAGACATCATTGACCTTACAGTATGATCTAATTGACAATTGTTGTATAATATGTGTATTGATTATACTGAGCATGCTCATATTGATGATTGTGCGCAAAACTGTTAGCATATAACATTTCCAGTATCAATATCCCAATTTAAAGTAAATTGACACTTGAATTCCCAAATTCACTGTTATAGGTAATTTTCCCAAAATGGTGAGAAAAGACTTCAATTCTCTTATTAACTGAGGCCTAAGACATGGTTCAGTTAGTAGACAGTGTCATAAATAACATAGCATAAATTAAATTGGTGTTTGTGATATATTTGAAAGGGATATGATTCACTATATATTATGATAAATGCAGTGTAAAATGATAATATCGTAACATAAAGATAAAAGTAACTACATTAACCTGAGACTGGGCACAAATAAAACATGTGTAGTGCAATAATGTCATTTCCATCAGCCTTGATATTTAGCTAGCTCTGTAGCAGTTAGTGTCTGGTTATCAGTCAGGAGACCATGGTTCAATCTCTGTTACAGCTCAGGGCTTTTCACTGTATGGCAACCAGGTAACTAGAACTGTGAATACGTATATGGCATTAGCTTGTGTACGTGTTTTAGGGACTGCAAGACTACACCCACTCCCGCTGTAGTGGGTGGGTAAGTCTGTAGTCTTATTTATAAGACGTCCAAAGAATTTAGAGATACTTTTTATATGGGCTAAATTCTTTGGAACCAAATATTACCCGTATAAAAAGAAGCTTAATATTTGAGAGCGTCAACAAGTTGGACAACGTCAACGTGAGTCTGGTACTTGAAACATAAAGAGGGGAGGAGTGTTGTGAAATACGCTCACTTCAAACAGCCTTGGAAGGGCTTGCTCTTTAGCGACGCGGTAAGAGTACCAGTTTATCACTCTGGAGACCCTGGTTTAATCCCCCGTACGAGCTCAGGATTTTTCACATTACAAGTGTTGGAGCGAAGCAGTAATGGTACGAAATTGATTAAGGAATATGTAACATCGACAACAGTATATGTCAGTTGTATCTTTCGTGATAAAGTTATTATCAAATAGTAAAACATTAACAGCAAAGGTGTAGATACTAACGGCGACGTTCATACGCAGCCCTAGCGCAGAGTTAAAGAAATCTCGACTCACAAGAATGAAACAATTTTAAGTAGATACGATAAGAACGATCAGGGGCAGAGCACTCTTGTGTATTGTCACACGTAAACAGCAACAATGATGAACATTAAATAATTGTCGATCACTATTCTTCTTAAGTAATAGATGATAAACGGAACCAATAATCTTATCTTATGGGAAGGTACTGGTATACTATTTTGTAGTAATTATCGAGCCAAGTTGCGTAATTTATCATGTCTACTTACCTGTATATATATTCGGATAATATAATGTTTCGGAAAAATCCAACATTTTTTGTGCTTGTGAATATTCAATGAAATATTATGCACTTAAAGTAAATACTTTTTTTATTAAAATATAGTTTGAACAATTATTAATTATAATTTTACATTTATATGACACCACAGTGTGCAGAACATACTACCATATTGGCTCTATATTCCAATACTCAAGGCTCTGCTCTGGTCGACAAAGTTAAGTTTCTTTTTAAATATATTGTATCTGTATAATACACGAAATTAGCTCACTTATGAGCAAAACTTATCGCGGATGTGTGGTGTGTGCACTTTGATGTTACACTGTTAGTAGCACAATTAAATTAAAACACTTTTGAATTGATCGGTTTTTGTACAAGTCACTACACTGTCTGGTAACAAGTTCCAATCCCGAATAGTACATGGGATATAAGAGTTTTTGTAAATGTCAGTGTAACTTGTGGCCTGTTTGATAGATTTAGAATTAGAGTTATGTTGTTCTTGTTTGTTGACTTCTAAAAGATTGTCAGCGGGGACGGCCACCAGGTTTGACAAGCCCTACAGCCATAGAATCAAATGAATCATGGAATTCACTCCTTTATTTGTCTGTTAACTTGTGATGAGATTTTTGTCAAGCATTGTATGTGTTGAATAAGCATGTTTGAACCAGCAATTTAAATAAGACATTTTCAGTTGGCCTTTCAAATTTAAGGCCCTTTGTTTTTTTCTAATTTATGCATAATTCAGCCCCCACAAAAAACCCACAAACAAACAACAAAAATCAGAAGACAGCTCTAATAGGTCAGTTCAGTCAAGCATGGCAAAGATAATTGACTGAAACTATGCTTTGGGTGAAAAAAAAATCCATAAAGGGAGTTACCTATATTTATTCAATAACTGTGTTTTCAAAAAAGATTATTTGAAGTATTTTATAATCATTTCCTATTATTTCAGAATATACCTGCGGCTTCCACAATGGAGCAACATTCAAAGCATGCTAACTCTTCGGCAAATGGCATTCTTCATTGGAGCAGCTATAGTGATTATCATCATAGTGATCCTCTTCACAGCTTCTCTGATGCGTGAGGATGATGACAACACAACACCCGCATCCAGACATTTCCATCCCGCCGCGAACTATGGCAATAAAGAACATGACTTGCAGTTGTTCAACCATGGAGCCCATGTGCACTATGGTATAGTTCTGGACTGTGGGAGCAGTGGAACTCGTGTTTATGTGTACGTGTGGCCACCTCATTCAGGCAATCCCCAAGACCTGTTGAGCATTCAGCAACTAAAGGACAATTCAAATCAGCCAGTGGTGAAAAAAGTCACACCAGGTTTGTTCCTGAGCTACTTATTTTCACTTTTTTACCAATAAGGTATTGTGGAATAACTTATGTTTATGCAAAATGGAGTTCATTTTTTTGTGTGGTTTGCAATCCTGCAATTGCCCAAAATTTATGACTCAACACAAATATTTACCGATTTAATGTTGAGTCAGAATTATGTCAGGATACAATTCCACAATATGTATGTTAACAACAATATGTTATAACAATGTAATATGTTGAATTTAAATTTCAAAACATTAAGTCATGTTTTTTTTATTGCATATTCAGTGATATTTTTACAATTTTTCTCATATGAGTCCTGGGACTCGATAACTTGCAAATCTATGAGTCCCCAAATTGAAAAAAAGAGTCCAAATATTAAACCATATTATTTTTTAGAAATTTCAAGTTGCATTTTTGGGACTCGCATAATTTTAAACTTTGCATCCCCAGAAGTTTTTGTGAGTCCAGGACGCGGGACTCGCAGGTAAAAAAAACACTGCATATTGCAAATAATGCATAATTACAAAAGATAAGAAATCCCTCTCCAAATTTTATTGTTCAATGGAGGAACACACAAACAGCACGCATCGGTCATTTCAATCTTTTCTTTTGCTTGAAAAATGCTTGAAAAACATTTATGTACAGAGTCTACCAACATGTGACAAGTACAACATCTGCTTATCTCACTTTCATTGCAATATAAAAAAGGTTGTTGGCAGAGAACATTTAGATCTTTACTGAAGTAAACATGTTTGATTGCGCATAANTGTATAGTATATTGTTCATGTTCAAATCTTACCAAAGTAGAGCATATTGTTTGTGTTGAACTCTTACCCATGTAGAGTATATTGTTTGTGTTCAACTCTAACCAATGTATAGTATATTGTTCATGTTTCAACTTTTACCAATGTAGAGTATATTTTTGTGTGTTGAACTCTTACCAGTGTAGAGTATATTGTAAGTTTTGAACTCTTAACAATGTAGAGTATATTGTAAGTGTTGAACTCTTACCCATGCAGAGTATATTGTTAGTGTTGAACTCCAACCAATGAAGAGTTTATTGTTTGTGTTCAAAACTTACCTATGTATAGCATATTGTTCGTGTTGAACTCTTGCCAATGTATAGTATAATGTAAGTGTTGATTTCTTACTGATGTAGAGTATATTGTTTGTGTTGAACTCTTACCAATGTAGAGCATATTGTTAGTGTTGAACGCTTACCAATGTAGAGTATATCGTTTGTGTTCACATCTTACCAATGTAAAGTATATTGTTTGTGTTCAACATTGTGTAGCTGCCTTTGGAACTGCCTTGTACAATATCCTTGCCATCAATGGATAATTCGGCTACCTGGCTTGTTCTGAAACATAGGACACGTTCATGTTCTATCATTGATAATGGAGTACATCATAAATTGCATATGGCTTTCAAAGAAGTCATTGTTTCAATTTCATTTCATTGATTTTTTTTTAAAGGATATACCAGACTCTTAGCATGTTTTTGACATTTAACATAGATTTCGGTGTTTTGAGGGATTTCGCTAAAGTAATCTTGGTTATCAAGTTATTAACAGAAAAATGAACTAAAAATTGGGGTCAGCAGTGTTATGAAGAATCTTTTTCCACTTAAATAAAAAAGCTTTTGTCTCATTTTGATTTTAAAGATGAAAAGAGCTAAATCACAAAACACAAAAAAACAACAAAAAATACAACCAAATGTGCGCCTTTAGTGGTTATAAAATAACTAACATAAGATATCATATTTTGAAAAATAAGACAAACTTTTACATGTAGGCATTTATTTTAAGTTTTTTTTGTTTGTTAATTCAGTCATTGGGACTTCTTTTTCACAAATTTAATGAGTGAAAATCAGACTTTTTTATTTTATCAATTTGAATCAGTAAAACTTTAACCAAACTGAATAAATGTGTCTGGCATGATTGGTATACAAGAAAATTAATAAAAAAGTCATAGGGACATATTGTACAAAAACGAGATTTAAATTAAATGGGGTTTAAACAGAATTAATATCCGTTTCATCTTTTTAATTGGTACTCTATGGATTGCCACAAGAACTAATAAGTTAAAACCCTACTTGAATCTTGATAGGACATTTACATTATATTGATTTAAAGATAGTTTAAAGTCGAATGACACTTATCTTAATGCATGGCAATAGTTCCAGGTTTTTTTTGGCCCGATTTTATAGCCGAATAAGTGTTTAATGATTATTTTATCTCAATTTTATTTCAATTACATCTAAAAAAGTGTATAATAAGGATTTATATGATTTTATTCTGTTAATTTGAATTATTATTAAGACTTATATCAAACTAGTTTTCCCCAATTCAGTAGACTTTGCGCGAAAAAATTTCAATCCTGAATTTATTTTCCCAATTTCTTGGAAACGCCGATAAAATTCCCAATTCCAAAGCCATGGGCTATCTTCCCAAAAAGTGGAAAAAAAAACCCTGGGGGCTCCTGTACATTCTTGCCACTGCTGGACTGAGGCTGCTACCAGAGTAGTGAGTGCAGGCAGGAGAGAAACCGCTCATAAACAAATTTTGAGAAGAACAAAAATATGCATTATGTTGTTTGTAAGTACATGTGTGGAAATAGTATAGTTTATTTGTATAATAGGCCAGCAAATTTCCACTTGGAGGATGTGACCAATTGCAGTGACTTATGGCAGAATAATATATAAAAAATAAAATATGTTTCAACTTTGAACAGGATCCTCTGTCTTCTTTTGATGAAAGCCATAAATGACCTGCAGTCTGGGAAAATGGAGCTTAACGCATGAGCATACAGTGTCGTCCCAGATTAGCCTGTGCAATCCGCACAGGCTAATCATTGACAACACTTTCTGCCTAGACTGGATTTTGGTTTAGCAGAGACTTTCTTTAAATGAAAAAATCCATTAAAGCGGAAAGTATCATCCCTTATTAAGCTATTCTGGGCCTACACTTTACTCACATGCATAAAGCCCTGTTTTTTCCAGAGGGAGGCTCAAATCTATTAGAAAAAATATGTGACATTTTTATTGGGTTTGTATTTTAGATCCCAGGAAGCCATACTGCAAGACCTGCAGCGAGATATTCCAAAGAAGTTTGATTTTGTGATCGCAGAGAACAATTTTGAGGTGATTAGTGGTAAACTAGAGGGCGTGTATGCGTGGATCGCTGCCAACTATGCACTGCAGAAGTTCAATCACGGGGATGCAGATAAATGTAAGGCCTCGAGCACTTTGACATCCAACGAATTGGTCGCCCTCTAGGAAAACAGGGCTTAATGCATGTGCATAGGTGTCATCTCATATTAGCCACAGGCAAATCTGGGACAACACTACTCACATGCATTAAGCCCGGTTTTTCCAGAGTGAGGCTCAATAAAACATGTTTCACTGTTTGTCCAAAACTTTGTTTTTGGTTGCATCAGAATATTGTAAAATATATCTTTTATCACAAACAGTACCTTTTTTCCCGTGTAATACAACCATTATGAATAATCTTATCATAAACATGTGTCAGATAACATTTTGAGCATTTTTGTTGGCTACTTTTCTTTCAATGATCACTGTTTAACTTATGTTAACTGTTAATGGTATGAAATTATGCCCTGCATCAAATCCTTTTTATATATATTTTAGTTGATAATATATTGTCTCAGATTACCGTATATTCTCATGAACCTCATGTTAGACATATATGCGTACACAATTTTACCACCTTTGAACTATGAAAAGGGTTTAAACCAGTACATGAACTGTGTATAATATTATATGAGTCTCGCCCTGGGACAACGGGGTTAAATGAATGTGCATAAAGTGTCCTCCCAGAAAATTTAGTCTAGGCAGACAGTGTCGTCCATGATTGGCCTGTGCGGACATGCATTAAACCCCGTTTTCCCACAGTATGGCTAATGTGTATTTGTAATAACAAATGAAACTGACATAGTGGTATGTTTTTTTCCAGATGATCATCCACTGGTCGCTGTGGACATTGCAAATGAGAATGGGGAGATTACTCAGCATGTGCGCCGTAGAACCGTGGGAATGTTGGACATGGGAGGGGGGTCCATGCAGATAGCCTATGAGATCACAGCTAATGTGAGTGGGTTACATGGGAGGGGGGTCCATGCAGATAGCTTATGAGATCACGGCTAATGTGAGTGGGTTAGGCTGCATGCATTTGAGGTCAGACCTATTTATTTAAGCTCAATCACATTATAGCCATGGGGTTATTGAGATGCTCTGTAACCCTCGGGAATCACTTATTTATTATTTTGAATCCATTTCCAGTGGCGAACACATACCTCCTCGTCACTAGGTTGTACATCATATCTACTATTCCCTGGTATTTTGGATTTTAGTTCAATGCCAGTTGTCTATTTACCTTTGATAAGGCTATCTTATGACTTTCTTCTAGACTTAATGGTTGGGACATTTGGAGTGGGATGTCAGAGTCATGCACTTATTGTCCCCTACCGGTTTCACCGGAGGGGACTTATGGTTTGCGCTCTGTCCATCCGTCATTCTGTCTGTCACACTTTTCTGGATCCTGCGATAACTTTAAAAGTTCTTCATATTTTTTCATGAAACTTGAAACATAGACAGATGGCAATATGGAGATTATGCAAATCATTTCATTTTGTTCCTATGTCAAGAATTTGGGTTGCTATGGCAATAAATACAAAAAATAAATCTGACAATGGTGGAGTCGGTAGGGGACATCATTGCTTGGCAATAGCTTGTTTTTTCTGACTTGGCCAGATGCTTACTCATCGGGTCGTGAAAAAGTGAAGATTGCCTTTCTGCCAGGCCTCTAGCAAGGTGCAGGTCACATTTCTGCCAAGTGTTTAGCTAAGTGCAGATTTCTTTTCTGCCAAGTGTGTAGCAAAGTGCAGATTTCGTTTCTGCCAAGTGTCTAGCTAAGTGCATTATGCCTTTCCGTCAACTGTCTATCAAAATGCAGATTACCTTTCCGACAAGTGTCTAGCATAAATGATGTCTCATATGTCAAAACTGTAATGATACTGGGAGAGACATAATAATATACAAAACAAAAAGACATTTTAGTTTTGTTCTATATATGATTGTAAGGTGCATTTTCTATGTTAGTGCTAGAACTTCGTTTATACAACAACGTGTTATAACTCGATCGATTGTTACAATAAAGTGCTTGGTGACTGAAATGTGTTCTTGTAATTTCAGGCTGATTCCATCCCAAAGCATCTCATGGCTGAGTTCAACCTGGGGTGTAGATCTTATGATAAGGAGCACACCTACAAAGTCTATGTCACAACTTTCTTAGGTATGATATGACATCAGAATTTTTTATGAGCTTCGTTTTGGAAAAAACTGGACTAAATGCATGTGCGTAAAGTGTAGTACCAGATTGTCGTGTGTAGTCCACATAGGCTAATCTGGGATGACACTTTCCGCTTTTATAGTATTTTTAGTTTGAAGTTTAGGCGGACAGTTTTGTTCCTGATTAGCCTGCGCAGAGTGCCTGTGATGACACTTAACACAAATGCATTAAGCCCAGTTTTCCCAGAACAAGGCTCATTTGATATTATACATGTTCAGTGCTTATGGTTGTAAAGTTTATGCCACATCTCTCTTAGGATAGGTGTGCGTTCACTTTTCTAAGTTATGGAATGATGTGCACAGAAAAATTATGTTTCACTTTTCTAAGGTGAAGAAAAATGTGCAAAAAAATATCAAAATAACACCTTTTAAGATAAATAAATATATGCAGTGATAATCTATCTACCACAACACCTTTTTAAGGTTATATTATCTTTGCATGGAAAGTCTACATGACAATTGTATTTGCCTAGAAAGTAAATGTATTATCTTAGATAAGGTAAGTTCCCTTAACTGATCGCTTAAAAGAGTCTGCATAAACATTTTCTTAGATAAACTTTGTGATGGTATAACACTAGTTTTCGTGTAAATTATTGATTTTATTAATAAGGCCTTGTACTGGGAAAACCAGACTTAATGCATGCGCATAAAGTGTTGTCCCAAATTAGCCTGTGAAGTCCGCACAGGCTAATCAGCACGACGCTTTCCGCTTTTATGGTATTTTTCCTTTAAAGGATGTCTCTTCTGAACAAAATTCTAGATAAAGCAGAAAGTGTCGTCACTGATTATCCTGTGCACACCGCACAGAACGCCACTGGGATGCCACTTTACGCACATGCATTAAGCCCAGTTTTCTCAGAGGGTTGCTCTAGAGTTTCTCTCTTCTAAAGGCTACGGTGCAAACGAGGCCAGGACAAGGTACGAGCAGCAGCTGGTGGGCCAGGTCAAAGAGCGCCAATCAGTGCAACAGAAACAGGACGCAATACTTGGCAACGCTGGGCCAGGTCCTGTCAAAATACCCCAGGAACCTTTAAAAGAACCTGTTGTGGATATGAAGCGCGACGTTATTGATTCACAGCAGCAAGTCTTTGATTCACAACAACACCAAGTCTTGGATTTACAGCGTGCCATTGTTGATGCACATCTCCCTGTCTTAGATTCACAGAACCAAGTCGGTAGAGTTGTAGATTCACAGCAAAAAGTCTTAGACTCACAGTACCCTAGCATGGAATCACATCAACAAGTTTTAGATCCACAGCACCCTATCGTAGATTCACAGCGCAGAGTAATTAATTCACAGCAACAAGTCTTAGATTCACAACGCCCTTTCATAGATTCACATCACCAAGTCTTAAATTCACAGCACAGAATCCTTAATTCACAGCTTAGAGTCTTAGATTCACAACAACCTGTCGTGAATTCACAGCAAAGAGTCCTTAATTCACAGCAACAAGTCTTAGATTCACATCACCCTAACAAGAATTCACAGCAACCAGCCATTGATTCACAGCAACAAGTCTTAGATTCACAACAACCTGTCGTGAATTCACAGCAACAAGTCTTAGATTCACATCACCCTTACAAGGATTCACAGCACCAAGACCCTCATTCACAGCAACATGCTGTCCAGTCCATCAATGAGCCCCTGCAGATATTGCCTAGAGTACCTGCTGGAAAGATAGACACTGCCCAGGGGGGAGAGGACAGTTATGTCAAGCAGGCTCATCAGAATCGCTCAGTCAGGGGAGAGGACAGTCATCTAAAGCAGGCTCGACAGAAACGCTCCATCAGTAAGGGGGTGCCTTCTGTGGACAAGCTTTCAGCCAGATTAAACAAGAGGTACATGTAACATCTGCCAATAGTCCAGTTGATAATTGAGCCTCGTACTGGAATAACTTGGCTTTATGCATGTGCGTAAAGTGTCTTCCCAGATTAGCCTGTGCAGTCCGCACAGGCTTATCTGGGATGACACTTTCCACCTTAACTGGATTTTTGCTGAGATGAGACTTCCTTTAATTAAAAAAAAGACCTTAAAAGCAGAAAGTGTCGGCCAAGTCTGCAAAGGCTAATCTGGGACGACACTTTACACAAATGCATTAAACCCAATTTTTCCAGAGTTGGGCTCAGTTAATTATTAAATTCCCGTAAAAAAATAAGAATAGGTATATTGGATTCTGATATTTCTGTCTTTCTGTCTGTCTATTGGCACAACTTGTTGTACCCTACCGGTTTCACCGGAGGAGATCTATGGTTTGCGCTCTCTCTGTGTTTGTGTGTGTGTGTGTGTGTGTGGGCGTGCGTGCGTGCGTGTGTGTGTCAGTCAGTCAGTCAGTCACACTTTTCTGGATCCTGCGATTACTTTAAAAGTTTTTCATATATTTTCATGAAACTTGAAACAAAGACAGATGCAATATGGACATTATGCACGTCATTTCATTTTGTTCCTATGTTAAAAAAATTGGTTGCTATGGTAACAAATATATTTTAAAAAAAAAATCTGGAAAAAAAAATCTGACAATGGTGGAGCCGGTAGGGGACATTATAGTCTTGTTAGATGAAGTTATTTGTACACATTGTAACTTACAATATTCAAAATTACAAACATTTTTGCTTATGATCTGAAGTTATTCATGAGAACTTTCCTGTGTTTAAAATTCCTAAAGGAATGCCTCTTTTTATCCCCCACCAAAGTCGGAGGGATATGGAATATATAGAAACTTTTCAGGGCTTCCATGAACAAAATGTATGTGGCGGGGATATCAATTCAACGGATTTGCTTGTTTAAATTAGAATATCTGTTACATGGTTATTACAACTTATTTGGTATAATCTCATATATCTACTGGTAGTATATTTTGTCACTGCTGTGACGACCTCTTGATATTATATCTATTATGGCCATTTTAGTCAAATAAAATTATCTAGAAATGTGAAATTGCTACTGTAATTATTATAATTGTTATATAAATTTAAGTCCATACACTCTTCTTATTTGCTTCATTTTCAAAATAAATAAAACATAAATAAGACAATAACTGCTTTGCAAAAAGAAAGAACTTAATTTGTTAACTGTTGGTATATGTTTTATTGTCTTTATTCACTTACAACTTTTTTGCACGCAGAACTGCCAACCTCACTGCAACCAGCATTTCTAGAAATCAAAGGAAGAAGCTAATTTCAAACAGTGGAACCACTCATCTTGTGCGACCCCGAAACATTCCGCCCCCACAGGATATCACCAGAAGGGACCAGGGGGCCAGCCCGTTCACCCGTATATCTGACCCCTGTCTACAGGAGGGACTCGCCCTGCCCCCTCGTGACCCTGAAGACCTCAACCTAGATCCCGGGGTTGACGTGACCTTTGTTGGGACTGGTGATTATCGGGCGTGTAAAACGGCCCTGGAGCCCCTGTTGAATCGAACTGTTCCCTGTAAACTGGCCCCGTGTTCAATGAATGGTGTACATCAGCCTGAAATCTCATATAAAAACAGTCAGTTTTATGGGTTCTCCGAATTCTGGTATACGATGGAAGACGTGTTCCGAATCGGCGGGAATTATGAGGCTGGAATATTTGAGACTCATGCAAAGGTTAGTAGATAATTNGAAAACAGGGCTTAATGCATGTTCATAAAGTGTCGTCCTAGATTAGCCTGTGCAGTCCGCACAGGCTTATCTAGGATGACACTTTCTGCATAAACTGGATTTTTTCTTAAAAGATACTTCCTTTAATGAAAAAAATACATTAAAGTGGAAATGTTCATGCCTTATTAGCCTGTGCTGGGCTTAAATTATTAGCCTGTGTGAAGATTATATTATTATTTGACACTTCAGGGAGATACAGGAACATTCAGAGTCCAAGTTCAAGCCATCGTGGCTCAGCAGCTCTCATGTCTTCTACAATGAGTACCTGCTGGTAATCTGCTTCGTTATCGTCGTCATGGCGATTATTATCTACTGTCGACGTCTGCGACTGTGCAGCAAGAAAACCGGTAGAGCTGACATGAAGAGCGTTCCTTCGATGTCGTACTTTATGACGGAAATGGATCAAGTGGAATCGGGCGTGAGACTGTTAAACAACGAGTATTCATATCCAGATGACAGATGACAGGAAATGATGTCATGATGTAATTCATATTCTGATAGCATATGACTGGAAGTATCATGATAGCATGAATTGCTTGAAAATAGTGACATGATGTATCATTATATCATTCCTAGACTGATGACATATTACAGAAAATATCATGATTTTATACCTAGCCTGATAAGGTGTGATACCAAATTATGTCATGATGTTATTTTTAGCCTGATTACAGATCACAAGAGATAGTATTATGTTACTTTTTTAAGCTTGATAAAAGATAGCAGGAAATGATGTCACATTATTCTTAACAAGGCAGACAACGGTTTGGAGGAAATTATATCATTTTATTCTTAGAGATACAATAAGTGACAGGAAATGGTGTCATACTATTCTTAGCCATGCAATGAGTGACAGGAAATGATGTCATATTATTCTCAGCCATACAATGAGTGACAGGAAATGATGTCATATTCTTAGCCATACAATGAGTGACAGGAAATTATGTCATTTTATTTTAAGCCATCCACTGAGTGACAGGAAATGATGTCATACTATTCTTAGCCATACAATGAGTGACAGGAAATGATGTCATATTATTTGAAGCCATACAATGAGTGACAGGAAATGATGTCATACTATTCTAAGCCATACAATGAGTGACAGGAAATGATGTCATACTATTCTCAGCCATACAATGAGTGACAGGAAAGGATGTCATACTATTCTTAGCCATACAATGAGTGACAGGAAATGATGTCATATTATTCTTAGCCATACAATGAGTGAAAGGAAATTATGTCATTTTATTCTGAGCCATACAATGGTTGACAGGAAATGATGTCATATTATTCTTAGCCATACAATGGTTGACAGGAAATGATGTCATATTATTCTTAGTCAGGTAATGGATTTTAGGAAATGATGTTATATGTCATATTGTTCTTAGCCAGGCAATTGGTAAAGGAAATTATGTTATTTTAAGCCAAACAGTAAATGGCAGAAAATGACATCACATCAAGCTTTGCCTTACAATAAGTCCCAGAAATTAAGTCATTATGTTATTCATATCCGGTCATTAATAGCTAACTTATATTATGCTATTAAATGTACCAACTTATGACGGGAAATAATGTCATAATACTATTAATGAATGTTCATACCTAAAAAACGGCTAATAGGCATGATATTGGTTCAAGGATTATAAGAGCCTCTTTCTGGGANCAATGGTTGACAGGAAATGATGTCATATTATTCTTAGTCAGGTAATGGATTTTAGGAAATGATGTTACATGTATATGTCATATTGTTCTTAGCCAGGCAATTGGTAAAGTAAATTATGTTATTTTTAGCCAAACAGTAAATGGCAGAAAATGACATCACATCATGCTTTGCCTAACAATAAGTCCCAGAAATTAAGTCATTATGTTATTCATATCTGGTCATTAATAACTAACTTATGTTGTGCTATTAAATGTACCAACTTATGACGGGAAATAATGTCATAATACTGTAAATGAATGTTCATACCTAACAAACGGCTAATAGGCATGATATTGGTTCAAGGATTTTAAGAGCCTCTTTCTGGGAAACGTGGGTTGAATGCATGCGCTTAAAGTATGTCCCTGATTAGCCTGTGCTGTCTGCACAGGCTTATCAGAGACAACTTTTTCTGCTTTTATGGAATTTTCTCTTCTTAAAAAAAAATCCATTTTAGACAGAACATATTGTCCCTGATTAGCCTTTGCAGACTGCAGAGGTGTTATCTGGGATGACACTTATGCACATGCATTAAACCCCCTTATCTGGGATGACACTTATACACGTGCATTAAACCCCTTTATCTGGGATGACACTTATACACGTGCATTAAACCCCTTTATCCCAGAGCCAGGCTCATGTATTTTGTAACAGAAAATTGAGACATCAGTGTATTACTTTAAGTGACTTGTTATGTTAGATTTGGTTGGCTTTGAAACCCAGTTTAAGCATTATTGGTTATAGTTTGTATCCTTAAATGTTGTACATTAAGTAATGTGTTCAATTAAATAGAGCTCAAAGGCAGATATGCTATATTGGTAATATCTACACCCCTGAATTTACATGAAAATGTCATTCTATGGACTTATTTTTTCTTACCAGACTTTGGTACAATGAAGCAGCAGCTAAGAATAAATTACACAAGTACCATGAATATTGGGTACTTGTATGATTATAGAAAATGGTTCTCAATCGGTCAAAAATGGCTAAAATGTCTTGTAAACTACAATGTAGCTGTAACCCTGTTACAATTAAATAATAGAAAATGTTCAAATTCAAATTTTCCTCATTATTACTATGCTGAGATAGAAAACTATTGAACGTATTGTGAGTCATTCATGTAATAAATATGAGTATCTTTCATAAGCAATGTGCTAACCAAAGTTTTTTTTTTCTGTAATAAAGATGAATCAAGAATATTTTCACTCTTGTTGTGTATTGTTTTATATTTATTTATTTATTTGTACTAATAACAAAAAACAAATAAACAATTTTATGGTGCATTAGTTATAGTATATAGAATCAAAATTATTAATATTTAAGTTATCTTTGCACAAAATCTTGTCAAATGTATGTATTATATACATTGTATGAATATCATGTGAAGATACGCAAGAATACGTTAATTATGAACAATAGTCTTTATAAAAAAATAACCACAAGTATGTACAATTTCAGTCTTAATAATATTTCAAAATTACATATTTATTATATTGAATGTGTATATTGAGCTGACGTTTTATATGAGTCGCGTTCTGAGAACTCTGGACAAAATGCATGTGCATAAAGTGTCATCCAAGATTAGCCTGTGCGATCCGCACAGGCTAATCCGGGACGACTCTTTCCGCCTAAACTGGATTTTCGCAAAGAAGAAACATCATTTAAACGAAAAATTCCATTAAAGCGGAAATTGTCGTCCCTGATAAGCCTGTGCGGACTGCACAGGCTAATCTGGGATGACAATTTACGCACAAGCATTATGCCCAGTTTTCTCAGAACACGACACATATATGATTTGTATAGTTGACATTGCATTGGATCATTAGAAGCATGTGTCATACAATTGAGCCGTGCTCTGGGAAAACCGGGCTTATAGCACGTGCGCAAAGTATTGTCCCAGATTAGCCTGCCTAGTCCCCACAGGCCAATCAGGGACGATACCTTCCACCTAGACTGGAGTTTTGTTTAAAAGAGACTTCCTTTAAATAAAAAACCCTTAACAGCAGAAAGTATTGTCCTTGATTAGCTTGTGCTGACTGCACAGGCTAATCTTGGACGATACTTAACGCACATGCATTAAGCCTGATTTTTCCAGAGCAAGGCTCAATGTAAATACTGGTACTTCTTGTCATGAAGCCATCATATGATAAAAATATGTGCTTTTTGTTCATAACAATTGTATTTGTTAGTCTTAGACCAAAGTATATGGATGTGGGTGCAATTGATTGTATATACAACTTGTATATTACTTACATTATTATATAAGGTGTTGTAAACACAAAAGGAATGTCACACACACATAATGGAGTAAATAGATACATTCTTCCTTTTCGCTTGTGTTAGATGTATTATGGAATTGTCACCTGACTAATATCTCTGTTTAGTAAACAAAAATGTATTTTTCCCCAAATTGTTATCATTCTAAAAGACATTTAATTCATATGTATGTATTTGCATTATTTAAATTGATTAAATTTACAGACTGACATTTTTTACTGATCAAAGTTCTAGTTTAAATGTCAATTTTTTTTGTAGCAGATACTGAGTTTGCTGGAATTATTTTCGTACATATCATGTATATAGAAGACACGGGTAAACCAAAATATTTTTTTCAAATGACATGCTTTTTTTAAACCAATTACTTATCAGTACTGACTACTTTACAGCTCTTAGAAATTATAGCTGAAAGTTTCTATACTGCTGGCTTTGAGGGTGTAAATAAGCCTCGTTTAGGGAAAACTGGGCTACATGCATGCGTGTAAAGTGTCAACCAAGATTAGACTGTGGATTCTGCATGGGCTAATCAGAGATGACACTTTCCACCTTAACTGGATTTTCGTTTAATAGAGACTTCCTTTAAATAAAAAATTCCATGAAAGCAGAAATCGTCTTCAGTGATTAGCCTGTGCGGACTGCAAAATTCAAACATACATGTATATTTATGATACACATTTATCATTCTTGTTTTAAATAATGATCTCTATATAAAATGTTGTATTTTTTTTCTCTATGTTTCATTGAATAAATTAGTATAATGGTTTACCAGTATTTTGTATAAGAGACTTGATTTATTTAATTTCATTAATATAACATTTTCAGGTTTTGTAAAATTGCGCATATTTGTTGGATCTTAAATTCATGCTTTTTTATAAGGTTTGATATAAGAATTTGGACCTAAGGCTTAGTAGACTTTTTATTTTGTGGCTGTTGGACCAACGAAAAACAACACATAAATGTCCAAGGAATTCTATTGATTTTACTGTATCTTATAAATGTACTACTTCAAATTAACGACAAAGACTTCATATGACTTTTATTGCATTCAGTTATGAAGGAAATCATAAAACTAGTCAAAAACTGTTTCAATTATTTTAACTTTTTATAATGAAGCAAATGTTTGTATAATTGATTTATTATTTCATTGGTAAATGAAACAATTTCTCATAATATATAATTATCGAAACCCCGCAAAACCAATTGGTAGGATGAGCCGTAACTTGCTTCCATATTTTCGGAGTTATTGCCCTTAGTGCATTTTTTTTTAATTTGTCTTGGGCATACCTTGAAAGCTATTGAAAGGTGTCAATTTTGAAATTTCATAGGTAGATAGAACTCAATAAGTGAAATTTAGTCTTGCTTCCATGTGTTCACAGATATTGCCCTTTGGTTATTATTGTGCTTCAAACTGAACAAGAATTGCCCTCTGACATAGCGGCATAGCGTGTGTGTTTGTGGGGCTGAGGGGGATGGGTGTATTTCAGGCACCAAAGTGAAAGTTGCACTTTGTTTTATGCTGGTATGTTATATGATATGTTTTTAATCTACAGCCATATTTTAATGAAAAAAGAAATTGTTATTGTTAAACTTTACTAAGGAAACGAATCGTATTTATTAATATTAAATGTATGGATTTAAACATTGTGGATATATGTGTATTTGTAATGCATTTGCAGTTGTTTGTGAATAAAACAAGTATTTTTGATTGACTGTTCATCAATTTGCAATTACTGGTAAATTTTGTCAAGGCCAAAACAATATACAAAACTACCCACCTGAATTTCATCAAAAGCTGATCTGAAAGCAACAGGCTTATGTTTTACCTTGCGTATGTAAGACATTTCTAGTGAAGACCTCATTAATAAACAAAGTGAGGACCTCATTAATAAACAAAGTGAGGACTTCATAAATAAACAAAGTGATGACCTCATGAATGAACAAAGTGATGACCTCATTAATAAACAAAGTCAGGACCTCATTAATAAACAAAGTGATGACCTCGTTAATAAACAAAGTGATGACCTCATTAATTAATAAAGTGAGGACCTCATGAATAAATAAAGTTAGGACCTCATGAATACACAAAGTCAGGACCTCATGAATACACAAAGTGATGACATCGTTAATAAACAAAGTAAGGACCTCATTAATAAACAAAGTGAGCACCTCATTAATCAACAAAGTCAGGACCTCATTAATGAACAAAGTGAGGACCTCATGAATAAACAAAGTCAGGAGCTCATGAATAAACAAAGTGATGACCTCATGAATAAACAAAGTCAGGACCTCATGAATAAACAAAGTGAGGACTTCATTTATAAACAAAGTCAGGACTTCATGAATAAACAAAGTGAGGAACTTATGAATAAACAAAGTGAGGACCTCATTAATAAACAAAGTGATGACCTCATGAATAAACAAAGTGATGACACAGGCCTCGACACTAACGGTGTCCCGGGAACGGTGATCCTCCGGGAACCCTAAATTTATAAAACCACTTCTTATTGATTGACCAGTTGAATCCGCGTAATTATCTTCTAATTCTTTCCGTGTTTATGAGAAGAACTTCCGAAACGGTAAGTAGTGTATTTTTAATATCTCGTACCAGTTACTATGTGGTACATGCGCGAAGTATTCCGATTACGCGATGGGAAGTAACTTGTGGTCGATTACTAAAACGGTTTTCGCGACCCCACAACAAAAACAAAATTAGGTTATGAATTTGATAATTTAAACAAACACGTGGGGATACCTCGAGGGTGTTAAAGCCCGCACAAAAAAAAACGAATGCAGAGTATCTTAGAAACGCGTAGGTCTTACGAGAAAGAAAAACGAAATCGGCAATTTCAAGATGATTAATTTTCCGACATACGGGTTTTCGTCCATAATTGACGATTTTAAATTTTCGGACAGTATATTTTACAGCGCTATTTTACCATATTTCGGCCCAGTTTTACGATGACGATGATGATGATGTTGATGAAAGACATGATATCCAAAGTTTACANTCTATGCCGTGTTTGCTCCTGGTTGCCACTGACTCATGGAGGTGAATGACAAAATGTGGGAGGCATGACGCATTTCACTTGTCTGTCCGTTCTTCTGTATGTACGTCCTAAAACTAGTGTTTTGAACTCACTTTTAACTACTGTGTGAATATCGCTTAAACTTTCACAGTTAGATGATCTGAATGTGTAGATAATTATAGCCATTTGTCTGTTTTTCCCCCCTAAGAATATATTGTGCCAACATTGTGTGTTTTCACCTCCTCTTTAAATACTGGGTGGATCTCGTTAAAATTTTCACATTTGAATGTTCCAAATGTGTAGATTATTATAAAAAATAAATTTTGGCTGTAAACAAGCTTTGGCAAAATTATGGCCCTTTTTCTGTTTTTCCACTATAGAATATATATTCCCAAAATGTTGTTTTAACGCCTTTTTAACTGCTGGTTTAACTAACACAGTTTAAAGACATGTGTAGGTGATTGTAGAAGGAATAGTGACTGCAACCAGTGTTGGCTAAATAATTGCTGGCCCTTTGTCTTTTTGTCCACTGTAGAAAATATAGTGGTTTCGTCTGTATCCAAACATGTGTTGTCGGGGCATCAGTGTCGTTGACACATTTCTTGTAATTCTACCATTACCTCATTTGGTACCTGTTAAAAGTACATATATTTAATTATGTAGTAAATCATCGTTCTAAAACCTATGTATAATTCTTAGCGGTTTCCAGTCAGTTTCATCTATGAGATGCAAATGCTTTTTAATAATTCTTACATAATGATTCGTTCGTGCGGTGGGTAATCATCCTGTGGGGCAATAAAATGAATGCCTTGCAAAGAGCCTATCAGCAAAAGAGACCAAACATCGGGAACTGATGATTAACGGTCTCTCCCGATTTTACACTATCTAGTCAGAGTTTGAATCTTGGCTACGTGCATCCAAAAACTAGTTCACCAAGTCAAATCTTTAATTAACATTAACAATCTTGTATGTTGTTTTTAAAGTTTGGTTCCCTATTATCGAGTCTATATTGGCTTGAAGACTTGATATCCTAAGCCTATGAACTACTTTATGTCCATAGCTTTGTAGTTATCAAGACCTTTTATCTGAATCCCTCGTCGCTTTAAGACTTTGCATTTCTACGACCAATTAGCATAAACAACTTTATATATAAGGCTTTGTAGCATTCAATACACAGCCTCTGAAACCATGACTGTGGGCTTCAAGACTTAAGTCATAAAGAATTTGTATGTTTTCAACTTTATTGGCTGCGACATCTGCTATGCAGAAGTTAATACTTTGCATCTTTGAAACTATTTAAAGTTTAATATATAATAATAGTGAAATTGATTGTGAAATTATATGGGGTTAAACACTTGATGTCTCTAAAGCTAAACTAGATTCCATCGTTGGGAAACCAGTGACAAATACCTCTGACAAAGTGGTATGCCGGGGGGGGGGAATCTCATGGATTTACTGAGAATTGTTCGATTATTTGCTAAATATTCAGTCTCTCCTGACCTAGGTTGAGTGAAAAGTTGTGTGGCTGCTTATTTGTTTCAGCTGTCTTACCCAGGTTTCCACCTTAATTGACCTTTATTAAGAGCAAATAAAATGTTGTATACATTTTCTGCCAGTAAGCCCAAATGAACAACTGGATTTTTCGCATTTGTTAAAAATACATAAACTAAGCAAATAAGAAAATGTGCTGTCTTGTCTTAAACAAGTGTTATATTGTTATCTGAAAAACTGGTTGACAATCTTTGTTGTGTAGTATAGCATAAAGAATGTACATCATTGGGAAATCCCACTATTTATGTAGATTTGTTTATACGTCACATAGACACATTTTTTTCCGTCTGAATCTTATACTAGTTAACGTGTCGGTATCCTCTTTGTGCTTAGAATAACTAAGGGTCGTATTGTTGAAATGTCAACATCGGAGAGTAATTTAGTTTAAACGTTTTCAATGTAAAATATTTATTAGCAAATTAAAATCCTGGTTTGATACAAGGCAAAAGAAGGCAAAATGTCACGTAAAGACCATATACCGATGTATTCCCTCGTAGTCTCTATCCTACTCTACGGCTGCGAGACCTGGACGCTTCACGCGGACACAGAACGCAGGATACAGACATTTGAACATACATGTCTCCGGAGACTGCTCCGCATCACCTACACGGAGCACAAGACCAACGAGTACGTCCGGAATATGACTGAAACACTTGTGGGTCCACAAAAGCACCTACTGGCGACCGTCAAACGACGAAAGCTGGCTTGGTTTTGGACACGTCACCAGGCACGACTCTCTGTGCAATACTGTTTTCCAGGGCACGCTTGAGGGAGGTCGACGTCGAGGCCGTCAGAAGAAAAGCTATATGGATAATGTATAATAGTGGACATCCCTTCCCATGGATGAATTTCTCTCAGCATCACACAACAGACCTGACTGTGGGAGGATTTCTGTATAGTCGTCCCTCATTTCCCCCCAACGGTCACACCGGTCAAGGGATTGATGATGGTGATGATGACCGATGCATTAAGTTGACTGGCCAACACTATCATACATGAGTACTCGTTAAGTCGCTGAACCCATTTTTAATTAATATCTGGTGTGATCAACCCTGTGACACACAACATTTATATCTCCAATTTTGTTTTCACAAATACTTGTCTTCGTTGGGCGTTTACATTCTCAGAGTAGGGTCTCCGATAAGATTGTAAACTATGCTCTTACTAATTTAAATGTAAGTGGATTAAATGCGGCTAAGAATTGGTCAGAAAACATCAGCAACATAAGTCACAATTCTTCAATTTTATTTACCATCGTTTTCAACAACAAAAACAAAGCAACATACGTCAGAATTCCTCAATTTTATTTATAATTGTCTTCAACAACAAACAAACAAAGCTACATAAGTCACAATTCTTCAATTTTATTTACCACCGTTTTCAAAAACATATACAAATAGACATCAACGCCATTTATCTTTTTTAAAAGATATTTCTTGTTTTTATGTTGATGAGTTTTTACTTATTGATCACGCTTTTCTTGGATGTCAAATCCTTGTATATTAATTTGAGTTATATATTGTTTTAATTTGATGTTTCATCGGGAAAATGATTATAAATGTAAGATAGCATACTGACATACATATAAATGTGAACAGTTCTTTGAACATTACATACTGACTCAGACAATATTCATAAACAATGTTAATGCCAGTACTTAATATGCTCATCATGGACACTAGTATTATACTATGTATAAACAATGAGTAAACTACATGTAATTATCTCACACAATATGATTTGAATTGACTATTCTGAAATGTTTGTTCAATCCTTTCAAACCTAGTTTTGATTAAATTAATGAGTTATTACTCAGTTTTGTATCCAGTAGGGATACAAGTAAATTTATACAGAACAAGTTTCACTCTTTTCTGATATATTTCGCCTTAATAGGCTTTTTCAAAGTTTGTTTTTACAAATTGCTACATTTTCTTTATGTTTCTCAACAAAACAATTATATATTGACGTCAAAAACAAATAAACAGAAAATAACGTCATGACGTCAAACGGCAAATAAGCGCCAAATCCACATGCATATACAAATTCACTGTTATAACAATAATGATAATGAAATCAAATTATTACGACTATGAGTAAAATAATCATAAACTCATTATAAAATATAGATACTACTAATTTTAATACCAACTAATAATAATAATAATAATAGTGATAACAATAATTGTTACAATAACATCTTTATCACACTACTAATTTCTTTAATTATATATTATAATTAAAACTACAATTATTATTACAAAAATAAGTGTATTTTACTATTAACAGAAAATACAATAAATGATAACAAATAATTAAATTAATTATTAATTAATAATACTCATAAATCAATTATGATACTTATAATAACAAAAATAAAAACAATAATAATTATACCAAACTTCATCATTATTAACCTCATCATCAACATAACTATCATCATCCATCAATATATCAACAATTATAATTATTAAAATCCTTATAGTTATTCTTTTAAACTATATATATCATGATCATCATATTATTATTAACAACTGAAAAGAGTTAATTAGCTATTGTTTTGCAAAAAAAGATGTGAGCATTTTTCAATTCAAATTTCAGAATAAAATCGGTATGGTAAAGCCTGGTTTCATGGGAAACTGGTAATAGTTTTATGTTAAAGGGAATATTGAAAATGTCTTATTCCAACAGTCACTGTGTCTCTTATAATTACAGTGCATACAAACCTGTAAAACTGTTTTAAATGACAACTGTATATATAAGTGTGGAAATTATTATAAATGAACATCATCCTACTCTAACAGTCACTGTTCCTTAAACACTATAATGGCATCATGGTTACTCATTCCTACAATGAGTGAGCCTGTGTGCTTACTGTAGAAGACAGATGTTGGGTAAGTCACACCATCATCCTTTGTTATCACCTCTGCCAGTCTTCGTCTCCCATCTCTGTTCACCTGGATGATTGTGTTGCATTCACCTCCACATACCAGAACTTGGCCCGAATCGGTCACATGGAGACCTGGTATGAAGACAACTAGTAAGGTCCAGTTCAGTGCAGGGTCAGTGAATGTGGAGATAACTTTGCCATCACTAGACAGTGTGACTAGCTGCTTACTGCCCCCGTTGATCACATATATCCTGTCTCCATCTGGACTTACTGCACATGGGTTAGCTGTGGTATGGAAGACAGTAATGATCAGTTTGTTGTTTTTATGTGGAAACAAAGATCATGATAGAAAAAATAGCAAGTATAATTTTCTTATGTAATAAAATTCAGAGTTCGTGTAGTATTTAGTACATACATAAAACACTTAATAAAATGCACGAACAAGAACAAATATAGATACAAGAATACTTTGACATATAGAACGATAAATGTAAACTATAAAGTTCAGTTGTTTTGTTTATGTGATATGGTGTGGTTCTTTTCTTATACATCGCTTAAGTGATTAAGTTTGGGAATAATTATCAAAATCATGATTGTCTAACTTCAATAAAAAAATGTTAACTTATTATGATGACAAATTTCTTGATTTGCAATTCGTCTGTATAGGTAAATATACATAAAAAATACATGCTGGAATTGGTTCAGCAGCTCATTATTTACAAAACTTACATTTGTTTGAAAAGATTGCTGGTATATTAAAATCACGGGTCTTTACAGTATGGACAATTAGAATAATAATAATAATGGTGATTATTACCTGTCGATGTACCTGATTTATCCGTGTACATCTTTCTCACCAGTGTGCCATCCACAGTATAAAGATAGAAGTATAGTATAGAAGAGTTTTTGTATCTGTAATGTACAGGTTACCCTTGTGGTGAGCAATACCCCCGCAGGAATGTTGGAGCTTCAGTACCCTGTCCTTTACCAGCTGACCTTTAGACACTTTGATGAAATGGACCTCACTTGTAACCAAAGCAACAGCCACCAGACTGGAGTCAATGCTGCACATGGACACTGGTTTACTGGACAAGTCACAGTGGTTCACCACCTTATAGGTCTGATCCAACAGCTTCAATTTCATGTTAATCCGGTCTGCGATCAGGAGTTCTCCAGTAGCTGTCTCACAGATACCGGATATAACGCATGCCTCTGAATCATTCTTTACTCTGGTTGAATACATTTTACTACTCTTCACTCTGATGACTTGGTTGGGATCACATTTCACTGATGGTTTGGTCATATCACTTGTTTGACAATTTTTGGAAACTGCGTTGCAAGGGTTAGGCTTTTCTTGTTTAGTTACTGTGTTCCAAGCAGTTTGTGATTGTTTCACTTTGCTAAGTATTTGTCCCAATCCTGAGAGGGTGGACAGGGTTTGTTGTATGGTTGTATCAGGATTATAGGTCAGTGTTCTCTCATTTTTTGTTGTCATAGCTTTTAAAACTGCTTTAGTCGTGATGGACTGGTCAAGGCATTTCCTATACATGATCAAATTCACTGCTTCGTTTTTGTCTTTTTTTCTCAGCCAATGTTCTTGTACACATGTCATATGTTTGATAGACTCTGTGCAGTTTTTGATGTCCGTTTGAATAGACATCTTCATGGTAGCAAGTAATGTGTTCAACTCCTTAACAGTATTCGTCTCCAGGTGATCTAAAGAATCGTTTATTTTCTTGCGTAAATTATTGATTTCTTCCAGAGTTGTGTTGTAGGATTTTGTAAGGGACTTCATACTTTCCTCAAAGTCATCTTTCTTCTGAATCAACTGTCCATTTAATGTATCCAGAGTTGCTGACAACTGCTCTAAGTCTCCTTTCTGGTGGAGATTTTTTACTTTGTCAGTTATGAGCACCACATTACTGCATTTCCTGCAAAAAACACCCCATTTTATATCATGTAAGCGTTTTTGGTAAGCATTGTTAATATTCCTAGTTATCTAATCATTTTTGAATCAACATATTTTGTCTCAAGAAATATCTTTACAAATATCTTAATTTGGCTATAATTTTCAATCTTAATCATGTGAATTGAACATTTTACATAAATAATTTAAAACTGTTATTCAGATCAGATTGTTGGTTTAAGTAATTATCAATTATTTATTTATTTTTATCAATTTTGTTCAAGGCCACAACAATTGCACATATTGACAATTGGCTGCAGAAAGCGGGCATACACGTTTTATAAGCATCTCTTGATATGATGTGTTGTCAACGCATAACCTTTACAGTATGCATGTATGTTAACGTTCTATTGCACATGAATCTAACACTTTACTTTTCTACCTCAATTCGAGTTGAACAACCGATTATTATTTAGCCCTCTTGTTTTGTGACACTTATTATATTTTAGAATGCTGGAAAGTTGGGTTGGACAGTGAAATGAAATGGTGCATCCTGGGCCCAACACGGACCTCTTAATTTTGGTTTTAATTTTAAATGGATATGTAGGGTGTTCAAAAGTTGGTTTAAACATTGTTCAGAGTAAAATCTCATTCTTAATACATACTGATGAGTGTAGATATGGCAGACATGACATATCAGCTGATTGTGGTCCTCACAGAATCCTGTTAGTTTTTCTTTCTTGTGCTCCTGACATTGCTCTAGTGCATCCACTTGGGTCTCCGGCCACTGGCTGATGTTTTCCTTGCCCAATGTTGCGTGCTTCTTGAAAAGTGTGTTATGGAGCTGAACACATTTCCCACAAAAAAACTTGGAACATTCCTCACAGTAAAATTTAGCCTCCGTGTTGCTTTCATCTTCATGACAGATGAAGCAAGAAAAGTCAAAGAAGAAATCTGATCCTCCTTGAATTAAATTCTCAAAGTTGCAGGCCATTGCTATAACTGTTCTGTAAAGTTAAACTCTGCTCTTTGAACCATCGTCCCATGTCACATGCTGTCTACATGATAGATGTGGATTGATATGATATGGTATAGATAACCTTTATCTTCATTCCCAGATACAGTCGTACTCTGGATCAGCAGACGATTTATTGCATAATTCTGCGGAGGAGTACGGAGCTAGTCGATGTATCACGTTTTATACAGTCGGTAGCGGAGCATGAATAAACTGACATTACTACTCTAAATTCATTTTGAACAGATAGTAAATGCAATAATTTAATCTCGCCCTATTTTCACTATCTAAACCAAACAGTTACTGGATAATAAAATAGCACCTACCATGTATTCTCCCTTCCAATCATATAGAGAATGATCAAGAAGTATATTGTGCATCTCATTAAGGGGCATGGTGGGAAGCATTATTTAAAAAAAGGAAAACTCGTAGCCGAACATTTGTAATACAGATTGTTTACTCGGTATATTCAATTTAAGGGGCATGGTGGAAAGCATGTAATAATAATTTAATAAAACCTGCGAAACTGTTAGCCTAGAACATATAATACAGATTTTTATCTTGGTGTGTTCAATTTATCATTGAATATTGGTAAAATTATTTTAAATTTGCAATAGTATTTCAGATGTTTTGTGTTGATCATCCTTGTAGGGTAGAAAGTAGTGGAACTAAAATGAAGGACACGCCACATTGCTGTCACATTCTTAATCTTTCCCGTATATGACTTTATAAGTTGGTACTCCTTTACAAGACATGCATGCTATACATCCTGGTCTCGCCAGGAGTTTCGGATTTCGCGAGGTCTTCACCGGCGTCCTACTGAGATAAAAAAAAGTCCCAGTCAATCATATCTAACAATAATACAGTGCAGACTGAACAGTTTCTCTCTTTATCAGGTCCTGATAAGAACAATATTTATAACGTACGTGTCTGAGTGGAGCAGTAGATTTATCTTACAGCAATTTATGGATTGCTTGTCACACTTTTATGTATTACATTTCCTAATGTTAAGATACCCACGTAACATCTGACAAAACAACCAGTTTTTATATCAATGAATACATAAGTAATCTAAATGCAGACAAAATTGATTATTTTTTACAGAAATTCACTGTCATTTTGTGTAGATAAAAAGAATAGTTTGTACATGATGCATACAATATAAATTTAAATTCACTCGTCGATTGATCATTAAAAGAGTCCAGAACTCGCACACCACGGTTTGGTTTACACAATGGGAATATCCCAGTATGGATTGGACTTCAAATAGAGGCGAATCCCACTATTACATGTATGACGTCAAGCTTATTTATGAAACATTACAAACGTGTGTGTTAATAATTGCCAGGTTTGGTTAAAAAAAGGAACTTTGACAGCGCTGAGTTTTGGCAGAATTATGGCCCTTTGGTTTTTTTTCTCTCACTACAGCAAATTTTAGTCCCCAAAGTGTTTTCATTTCCTCTTCGGCTACTGGGTTGATCTTTCTCAAACTTTCACAGTTGAATGACTTTTATCTGTAGCTGATTGTAAAAAAGAGGTGTGACTGTGACGAGTTTTGATTATTTGCTTTTGTATCATTATAATTTGTATAGATTCACCTTCATGTGTGTGTCAAGGTCCTTTCTTCTGACCTCTTTAACTTTGATAAATCGTAAATGCGATGTTCCAGTCCTTGGCTGGTACTCAAACAAATGTGCGCAAATCATTTTGAGTCAGCTCTACCAAACGCTTAGGATCATCGCCAGTCCCGGATAACCTATTTGAATGAGTAGGCTACGGCCTATAGGCCCCGCGACTTTTAGAGACCCCATGAGACCGTGATGAAATATTTATTTTTTTCCTTTCTTACTTAACCTAATAGTTGGCCTAAAATTTCCTGAAATCTGACATCTGATGGCATTTCTTAGGCATGGCTTCCTTTTATGTTATAATGATTGCAAATACATTTTAAAATAATTCTGGAGGGGATGTCACCCTCTGGTATGCTTGACGACCCTGTAATTAGGTCAAAAGGTCAATTAGTGCATTTTGCTTTAAAAATTGATGTAGCATTGCCAAAATTGTGAAATATCAGATACTCTAACTGATTTTACTCCTGAACTGACTTATATTTGATACTTTAAGGGTTATCTCATTTTTAAACTGATTTTGGCTTTTCATAAGAAGGTCAAAGGTCATCAAGTGCACTTTTATAACCCGTATAGAACGTAAATTGCAGTGTATGCTGAAACCAACCAAAGATCCATTTATTATATATTTGTAAGTAACTTTTCAATGAGAGATGGATACTTTGAGGATGAAAGAGTATTTCCCTGTTGTATCTTAAGTGAATGTTCCTAACTTTGTTAATTATGTAACCTAAATTGAAAGAAAACAATGTTCATTTTTAGACGTTTAATACTTATTGCGTTTTATAATAACTTTTTATAATAAGAACCAAAATCATTTCTACATTATCCTATCAATACAATTACGAGACTTTAATCAATGAAAGTATAGTTACAAGTAAACATGTGTGATCTACGTTACAGTCTATATATATATTATTTTATATGCATATTATGCTAAATACTATTTTAAATAAAAGATTTCAGCTCAAATAGTATACTCTAATGAAGTTCTTAATACTGTACGTTATATAATGTCATATTCATGAAAGATAAGTTCTTTTTACTTCACCAAATTAGTATTAATTGTAATAGATATGAATAATGTAAAGCAGAAATTATTTTACCAAAAACAGTGATCTATTTAGTAATATATTTCAAATCTTGAAGTACCGTTTATAAAATAAATCAAATGTTCATCTGACTTTAATGCACTATTACGACCTACTGTATCATCATCATGCTGAAGATAATGTCGGTCTTGTGTGATAATTTATTTAACATACGTTACATTAATTCACAGTTTTGTTCCAAAACACGAATTACTATGGCAGTATACAGTACAGCCCACGCGGAACCAGCAAAGTCCGCGGCTACGCCGCGGACAGTAATTTTAGTACTCGACGGAATCACGCGGCGTATCGACGAGTCACGCCGCGACGATCCGCGCTACCTCGCGTACTTTCGCGGAGTAAATCCGCCGCATATGTTCGCGGCGGATCGAGTGCAAAAATATACACCTAAATCTACATGTACATTTGTGTATCGCAGAAACCTAGATTTACGCTGAAGCAATTACATTTGTCGGTGTTTAATTGCTTTTAATTCATTCTTTGATTTAACTAATTAAAAAATTAAAGTAGTTGCAGTTTCACAGTTTGCTATTTTGAGTATTTTTTTTCGGATAAATGAATGCAACACTGTGTGGAGCAATTACATTTGTCGGTTTTTTAATTGCTTTCGCGGGAGGGCTTTTGTTTGCAGTTGCAGATTCACAGTCTTCTATGTTGATATTTATTATTATGCATTTAAATATTGACTGCAAGAAATGTTATTGAAACATTAAAAAAAGATAAATTAAATAAGTAATTCAGACAATTAAGTAACATGCAAACGCACCCAGAATTTCACTTTCATTTTCGCAAGGTTTTCAGGAAGTCCCCGGGAAGCACGTTTTTTGCATGGATGTGTGTATGACGCGATTAAACGATGCTCTGTATCGTATTGCATTCAATCTAAATTAAATCATTTCATTTTATGTTTTAATATAATGTTATTATTATAACATTAAATATAAAATTGGATTATCGGATATATATGCACATTAGAAATGCCGTATGTATATAATTTCTTCTTTCAATTTCACACCCCTGAAAAAACAATACACACAATGGGTAAATTTTTCGGATTAATGAATGCAACACTGTGTTTTTTCATGGGAGGCTTTTTGTCCGCCCCCTATGACAATGACGGGAGGGTTTTGTCCGGGAAGGGTTACGTGTATGTCCGTATTCCGTGGTTATCGCTTCTATACACGATGTAGCGTTTATTTGTTACAGTGTATTAACATATTTTTATTTCCTTTTTTTTTTTAATTTGCATTCTTTTAAAATAATAATTATTTCTATCAGGATTACAGCATTTTCTTTAGAAACGGGAATGCAATCACTAAAAACAAAACAACAACATGCTTTTTTATTAACTATTTTATCTATTTTGAAACCGCTCACATTAAATTAATTATGATTTTAAATATAATCATAATTGTTCTTTTAAAATGTATTGACTAACTAATCATTTTTCAAATATTTTTATTTTATGATGCGCATCGACCCGGCGTCAAATCGCGGACTGCGCGGCTTGCCTCGGCATGTCGCGGCGGACAGATGCGAAGTACGCGGCGAAATGCCGCGTTCCGCCGCGAACTGACGCGGCTTTGACGGCCGACTCGGCATCGACTCGATGCTCCATTCCGCCGCGGAACGCGAAATATGCTTGTTCCGCGTGGGCTGTACTGTATGTATCTCCTTATCTTTTAACGTTTACAATAATTATCTAGGGTTTAAACAGCCATTCGCTTCACAAGCGCATTCAAACAAGCATCCTTGGTCAGATCGATAGCACTTACATCGTGCTGTACTACACTTGGTTTGACAGCCAAATGAGTCTAACTGGACACATGCTTCAGGGACCTTTGGTTTCCTCATCAATACCGGTTTCAATGAATTTTCTTCAAGTTTCCATGCGCCAGTATCAAGAGGATCATCAGGCTGACAATCCTTATCTGTGGCATAAAGCCATATCTTGGCCTGATAATTTGCCCTATTAATGTGAAGTTCAAGCGCATCATTTTTAGGGGGTAACAAATCCAAACTCTTCCTGGCTTTCAAAATTACCGATACCTACATGTGTCAATGTTTGGTGGGTGGTCCTGACAGCAGCCATACAGCACACACAAAAATTTAGAAACTGCTAGAGCATCACCATCTATACCAACACCCTCCAATTTATCAGGTTGTGCGATATACTTCACCCAGGCGGTTTTCTTACTTATTCGATTTAGAGCAGACGTGGTGTCGCATCCTGTCAATGCGTGAAACCCCAAAATATTCCTTCTGACCATGTCACCTAGATTTTCAGATATTGTGTGCACATGATAACATTTTTTTTTGTTGTTCTGTATCAGATATCATATATACCTCGGCATGCGTCAGCTCCAAGGTGGTATATTAACAAGAGCAGAATGTCAGTGTCTCTACAATATACTTCTAAATGCTTGTAGCATCTATCAATAGCGTCCCTTGAGTTCAATATCATCCGCGTATCTGCCTCCTCATGTTTTACACATAGGTTTGTCGCATCAAAAGTACTCGACTTTGATTCAACATCACCTGGAAATCCACCTCCTACAACAACTTAAGTTGATCCTGCTGTAAGATTTTCTGATTGTTGTAGCAATTCGTTTGAGAGAAATTCAGCCAAGTGTGCTTTATTGTCATCGTGTGTGATATACTGTTCCCATATTTTCGGAAGAGGAACGTTTGGACTTGTTATGAGCTTCCTAATAGCTTCCCAGCCTAATAGCCTCCTATGAGCTTCCCATCAATATCATACTATACGATATTAAAAGCATCACAGCTATTTTTAATCAAAGTACTGAAATTACTGGTGGGGCGATTTTGCTCAAATTGTGTGATCGTAAAAACACTATACACCGTGATGCCAACCAATCAACTTTGTTGAACAAAACAGATGGAATTAAGGAAGGGTGACATGTTGTCAACATAATATATGATTTAGCTATTGGGGTTAAAAGTAAATGCTGCTTTTTAAAACAAGTCATTGTCGTACGTGCCAATTCATAACTGCGAAACGTTGACAGAGATGATTTTCCATAAAAAGAAATCCCTTTAATTCTCATGAAAATAATTACAATGAAGTTCAAATTCCAATAAAATCAGGCAAGACCAATATTGTTTGGACAACCCCTGAAATGCAAATAGTAACTTAGACAACAGATGAAGTCTTTAAAGCATTTTTATAGTTTGGTTATTGCAAACCAACACATGAAACACTGGGATTGTACATATAATTTAATGAGTGTAATGATATCTGCTTGGAAGATCAAGCCGGCATAAAAATAGTTAAAAATACACAGGATTGTATGACATATTAAGCTATCAACTATGCCAATCTCTGAAGTTCTAAAAATATGTCCTTTAAAACAGAATTTCAGTTAGTCACAGCTAGATAGTTCACTTTAATACACAGGAGTTTTCCTGGCCACTTTGGGAAAAGGAGTCTGGTCAAATAGGGATTTTTTTTTCGACAAATTGGACCGACAAAGTGGTCCGAATTGGGAATTTTTATCAACAAATATTGGCACATCAAACCTTTATTTTGAATAAACAGCATTTGTTTTAACTTGAATTAACTGTCTGTTTACACAAAAGCATAATAATGTTTATGTTAACACATTATTTGTTTATTTTAATTAATGAAAATAACTATTAACTCGCCTGTTTAGTTATCCATTTACGTTAAAATACTGCATTACAGTTTAATATCTAAGTTAAGTTTTGCGAACTGATCACATTATTTAATCTAAGATAATTTGAATGGCATATAACAATGTGAAGTTCACAACGCTTATCAGAATGTTACTACATGCATGGCGTATAATTAGCTGCTGTCAAAGTGACAACCACAACATGTAATTCTAGTGTAAGGAAATAGTTCAAAACTGGCATGAAAAGCACGGGCAAATTGTCATATAAAAAAACGATATTTCTTCGCATTTATACTTATACCATGCGATCGGAGCTATTTTGTTTGCAAATGCAGAATCTGGGCGCGTAGTTTGGAATTGGACGTAACGGACTTTATTCTGAAACTGATTCCCGAAATACGTATATTGTGTTACCAAAGGGGCGAATTTCAGAAGGCAATCGCCCCAAAAACTGTTTGTTGCAATGGCAATCCCAGTTTCAATATGTTCAGATGACTCAAATGAAATTACATAAAATGACCATCCAAGGGACCTGCCTGCAAAATGTGATTAAAGTCCACCCAGTAAATTGTTGATTCGCACAAAAGCCGCCTAAGACAAAAGCCCGTTATTTAGTAAAGTTAAAACTCAAGCCTTTGAAACAAACAAAAATTTGATTGTGTGACGCTTATAAACAAGTATTTGTTTTCACGTTTTATACGGATTTTTAATTTAAATACTTCCGTCTGTTCTGATTTACAGTCTTTATGAATTTTCCACGATAATGGCAATTTATTGCATTTAGTGATTATGTATGCAAAAAGTGAGGTCTTATATTATGTATGAACGTTTCAGGCATTTTTTCAAAATATCAAGACTTTTTTAATATTCTGTATGCTGATTGTGACATCTATACCTGTGAAAAATATGAAATAAAATTATTTTGAATTATTTTTAGATAAAACAATGTGGACAATACCATACTTTTTTTTACAAATCACCATTTAAATTAAATGATTTTGCATTATTGAGATAAAACATGTGACCAATTCAATACTTTTTTTACAAATCGCTATTTTGCAATCCATGAAACGGGGGAGGTGTAGTATGTAAAATACATTATTACTGCACCATTCACTTAATACTGAAGAGAATACACACGCATATAATTTATTTTACTATATTGAACTTATCAAATAACAAAAGGAGACACAAACTAGATATTAAGGGGTATTAAGAGTTCACAAATCTGTTCCTGTTGGTAATATTCAAATTTCAAACATCCAACACAGATATATATTGTTTGCTAAAATACAAATGTGCTTGAAATGTTATAACAGCATTATAAAGATAAAGTAATTGAAAGGTCGCCATGAATAGTTTTCTCTGACATTTAGTTTAATTATCCGAAATAAACGAAATACCCCTATCATTTTACATTATTTTTTAATATTGATAAAATACATACAAAATCAATATTCATTTTCACGAAAAAGATAATAAATGGCATGTTTAAAACAACAATTTGAATATTTATAATGAGAATATATTTTTTCAGTTTTCACTTGTAATAGTTTATAATTCACCCAGACACCATGTAATTATTGTGTACATACATATTTTTAATGTAAGTTATTTTTCACTTTCAAAGTATATGTTTTTACATATTGGCAGCAATCTAATAATTATATCAGCAATTGGCATTTAATTTATACAAATTAAGTACAACTTTATGGCCGAAAATAAATTTGTTTTTTTCTACGCCTTTACAAAAATGTAAAAAAAGTACCATAATTTGGAAACAGTTGAACATCCTTAAGTGTAAAATAAACATCAGTGGACTACATTTTGACATTAAAAATGTAAGCCTTTACAAGTTTAATTGTTAAATAAAGGCTTCTAACTATTGTAAAAATTTGTTTTAAAGTAATATTAATACAAAAAATGAACGGAAATTTCGTAAAGTATTTTGTAAAATAAAGTTTCCCAATAAAAAATCAATGTTCCTTATAGCAAAAGGCAAAATTTCAAAACGAGATGTTTTCTGATAACATTGATGTTTATAGATACAAAATGCTTGTTTTTATTTTTTTGTGTCACACTTCATTCCATTTTATAACCCCGCACTGCTGTCTATTCATACGAAATCTATTTTTCTCAAAAATTGATAAAGGATAGTGTAACATATAAATCAGAATATATAAATAATAAAATATTAATACATCTCAATAAGTACTGAACAAAATACACTTATAGCTGTATATTAATTATAAGATTTGTTTTGTGACAAACAACTCCAGACATAAAGCATGCAAGACACAAGAACTTATCAGCATTAACATAGATAGTTGTAACACATTCTTGTTTGAAATGATTTAATCTTAAGTGCATTAGAACAACTCATTTTAAAAATAAAGTTTATTTAACAGTTAAATTTAAAAGATAAACTGTACAAGTATCATTTCCTTACTTAGATATAAACTGCTAGGACTAAATGTGCCCTTCAAAGAATAGAAATTACATTTATAACCATGTTTATATTTGGGCTTTTTTTCCGCTGGAAAAGCTAATGAATTTCCATAACATGGATTTTATTGTTATCATGAAGTCCCACAATGATCTGGTGAACATTGGTGTTGTAGCAGACAGAAATTGGATGGCTTACTCCATCTTTCTTTGAAGCAAGAGTTGCCAGTTTCTTTCTCCCCTCATGATCAACCTGTATGACAGTATGGGAGTCAGATCCACTGACGATGACATGTCCTGCAGGTGTGACATTTACACCCCGTGGGATTTGTAGTTCAGGGTCAGTGAAGGTGGATATCAGGGTGCCATCTGTGGTCAGTGTGAGCAGCTTATGCTGGGTCCGGTTGATGACATAGATCCGGTCACCAGCAGGACTCAATGCACATTTGCACACTACAAGGCATACAACATGTTACATACTAACAGATAAGCATAAAAACATTCAACCTAAACATTAAAAATAATCTCATAAAAGTTTATAAGTGTTTTAGGTATGCGGTAGTGATTATATTTTATGTTAAATATCAGTATATATACATGTATTTACAATATGTTCAATGTGTTCAATATTTAACTATATTTACAATACATTTACCTGTAGCGCCAACTTCTGTATTCTCATAAAGCTTTTTTACAAGTGTCCCAGTCAGTGTGTAGTGGTAGAGAGCAGTTGTATCAGTGATATACAATGCCCCCTGATGATGAGCAATTCCAAAAGCAGCATGTTGTAATTGTAACTTCCTCCCAATCACCAGCTGCCCCTTGCTAACAGACAAAAACTGCACACATGAACCATTAAGAGGCACAACCACCTCACTGGATGTGATCTGGCAAATGTCAAATGGTGAGGTAGACACATCACAGTGACTGGACACGTTGTAATGCTTGTCCAATAGTTTAACTTTCTTATTATCGTAATCTACAACAATGACCTGACCACAAGGCAGGCTGCAAACACCTATGATATAGCAAGTCTGACATGTGTCACTTGATATTTTCACATTATACTCAGAGTTTTTCTTCACAGTCATCACCTGGTCTGGATTCATCTTGGGTGCAAAAGACTGCATACTGTCTACAATCCTCCCTAGACTAGACTTTTTAGACAGATACTGCTCAATGTCGCTGTCTGCCTGGAATATCATTGAACTCTGAACCTTAATTGGGTTCTCCTTCAGATATGTCTTTGACTCTTGTATTTTGTCCAGACATTTCATGTTGGCTATGAACTCAATGTCTTTCTTGCTCTTATCGCAAAGGCCCTGTACAGCTTCACTGAGTTGTTGCAGTTCATCCTTTAGTCTTCTGCAGTTGTCAACATCATTCTTGAGAGAGGTTTGCAGTGTGGCCCTTATTTCATCCAGTTCTTTTAGGGTTTTATTTTCTAGTTGATCCAAAGAAGCATTTAATTTCTTACGTTGCTCTCTGATTTCTTTCAGTTTTTCACTATATGACCCCTCCACTGACTGTATGCCGGCCTCTTGTGTTCTTGTAAACTTATTTAGTTCAGCAAGAATAGTTTGAATTTTGTTTGATAACTGTTCAATATCCACTGACAGCTTTCTGGCTGATTCAGAAATTAGAGCCACATTGGTACACTGTCTGAAATAACAACATGAGTGATCATAATCAATTTGACATGTATGATATGTCTTGTAAATATTTAAAGATGGCTTAGAATATGATTTAAACAACTGAACTATGAAACTGTTACATAATTTAGATATTTGATTGTTGCAATAAATATCAACCTACTTATTATAAATGTGTTTACTTTCAACTGTATGTAACTTTATGACCGAGTGTCCATAAATACTACCTGTGATTCAGTAGAACGCAATCAGAACAGCACAGCTGACTGTGGTCATGGCACAACATTTTCAGTTTCTTGTTGTTGTGAACATCACATTTCAGCAGCAAATCCCCCATTGTCTTGGTTAAAGGCCATTTATTTGTTTCTCCTCTTCCATATGTTGAATGGTTTACAAACATTTGATCATGGTGATAAAGGCATTTTTGACAATAACACTTCAAACATGTTTCACAAAAAATATCAGCACTTGTTTCGATATTTTTACCTTCGCAAACAACACAAGAATAGTCCTTTACAAAATCTGAACTTTCATTTACTGAATCTACAGAAGTTGCCATTTTCAAAAGATAATATTGTGAACTGTCTTCTGATTCCAAACTTGTGTATTATTTTGACTAAATTTATGAAAAACAACAAGTGTTATCAAAACCAGAATGTGTTTCATACAGACATGCACACTTTTTAGTTAGTATAATAACCAACATACTCAACTTCAAATCAGTAAAGGCAGATTTATATTGGCTGTTTAAGCCGACAACCCACTTTAAATACACACCAAAGTAAAATGTCCATTGTTAAGTTACACAAAGCTCTATAGATAAAATTTGCTGATAACAGGGGTATAAACCATTTTCTGAAAATGTTGAAACTTGATACAGGTGTTCAGTTAAAGGGACTTGTTCACAGATTTTCATATTCAAAAAATTAAGTCATATCATTTACATTTACTACAAGTATCTACTATTTGGAATAGAATTTAGTAACTTTAGAAGCTAGAAAAAAATGTGGAGGAAAAGGATTACAAACGTTTTATAATTTTACCTGTTATAATTGATGACCATCTATTAATGAGCCGATATTTTTCTTAGTGATGAGTGTTATCTTCCTTGTTTGAATATACTTTAAACATCCTTTTTGGAGATTATGAGAAATAAATAGTCTACATTTAACTACAATTAAATATTTTAAAGAACACCATTTAAAATGTGTTATTGTAACAACAAAGTAAATTTTGTCATTTGAAGTTCTGGTAATACTATGATAACGCACATACTACAAAGCCGAATGACGGCAGTCAGTGGAAAACAGTTCGCTTTTTAATAATTGTACACCAAGTTTTATCAGGTTTAAAAACCATAACTCGCCAATTTGTATAATTAGCTCTGTCCCGATACTAGTATAAAAGTCTCAACAAAAAATATCTTTTAAAAAAAGATCTTCGGTGTTGATGTTGTTTGGTGTTGAATAAAATAGTCAGTTTTATCATAGAGATGTTTTTTTTATTGACGCAGGTTTTACCTGAATCACATCCTTATCGATTACAGGTGTTGCGCCAGTTTTGGTGAGATATGTCTCATTATGAAGTACTTTTGATGTGTTTCTATAAATAAAACTATGTGAAAATGAAATAAAAACATAAAGGGTAACGGGCCAAACATAAATAATCCACACATGTTTTAAGTATTTATATGAGTGTTTTTTTTAACAGACCTTTTTTTATTGACGCAGGTTTTACCTGCATCACATCCTTATCGATTACAGGTGTTGCGCCAGTTTTGGTGAGATATGTCTCATTATTAGGTACTTTTGATGTGTATCTATAAATAAAACTATGTGAAAATGAAATCAAAACATGAAGGGTAACGGGCCAAACATGAATAATCCACACATATTTTAAGTATTTATATGAGTGTTTTTTTAACAGACCTGTTTTATTTTTAATCAAAATGCTATGCTGAACATAGTTATTTGCCTTGATTATGTATAATATTGTGAATCATCGCAATCATGCTAAATATATTGGTCAACTTGGTGAAAAAATTCTTTTTAAAGCAATAAATAATGGTATTTGCCATTTTATTGTAACATAAAGAATGTATTATTTAATTGCCTTGTGTGCATGATCCGTGCATGATAATTTTTACATATACCGAATATCTTCTTTAAGAATATTTCTTGTCTAAAGATAATTCTTGTTTCGCATAAGAAAACACGATAGCATTGAAATGATGATTTTCAGACAGGCTGACCAGACACTGACCTTGATACCGTGCAAGATGGAATGTACTAAGGCATTACACGAGAAATCCCACTGTACTGCTAGAACAAGGGCCTATGTAATACTCATTGCTTCAACATGTTTAAAGGGCAATTATCAAAACAAAAATAAACGATATTTTGGACAAAAGGATAGGCAACAACAAAAGTTCTTTGATATAAACTATACTAGTAAACAGAATGCAATATGATAGAAATTGTAAAAATATGAGAACATAGCCTTTAAGGTTAAACACTCTAGCGTTGATAATGTGCCAAATATAAAGAACGACAAATAAACTGTATTGATTTAGTGAGTTTTGTGTGAAACAGTTATATCAGCATAGCCTTTTAAATGGAGATAAACTAGTTTCACGCTGAACACTCAGTTTACATAGCTGGAAACCACAATTCTGCATGCATATAATTTTCAATTTAGCGCACGCAGAATGAGATCTTTGTTTATATAATACAAACTAGTCAATTTATTATCTGCTTATGTAAATGAGGCAACATTTTAAAGATTGCATGAAGAGCTCCAGATATTTTTTTCAGCCGAGGGGTATTTCACTCATGAATTTGTTAATTGATGAGTTAACATCAAAATCCGATAATTTTAAGGAGTATTTATGTTCAAAGGATCAGAATTAATAATAAATTGTACATGTAGTGTTATTGTTAACTTGCTATTACAAGCAGTCTTGTACACAATGAAGCAATCACTTTCGTTTTATTAAATATACTGTCAATAATAGGGCGTACAATTTTTTCTGGTGTTACTAATGACGATGTCGGCTTAAAAGAGATCGACCATTTATAACTGGCTCGCCATTAATTTTTGTTTTATTTACATGACAATAAAACACAAACACATGCAGACGCTGTGGCACACGTCACAAAAAGAAAAGCGCTTTCGGGACAGAGACTGCCGGTCAGTACGGCACAGATCGTGACGGTCATATGAAAAACAAGCAAGCAGCAAGTTTTCGCATTACATTATGATTCAAGTGGATTTATTCATTGAAAACCGGATTTCAATATATCTAACAGTTTAAACATGTGCTTAGTCACGTTATCTGAATGGTAAGCGGGTGGTTTCCGTAAATCTTGTTTATTATATATGTGTATTTCGGCTGCCATTTAAAAAGTGCTTGAAGGAAAAAGGTTTTTCCATAGTGCCACACAAGAGATGAACTGATAGCAAAAATTATATGCTTGAAGTTGGGCGATTCGGGTTTTATCGAATGTGATGTCAAATGTTTTCACTATACGCGTATATCGATTCTCAACAATGCAGCGGAGAGCCCGTTGTGTAAAAATCGGCCTTTATCGTGGGCCAAATTGAAATGATACCGCTCTGACTGAGAAGTAAATTAGGTCGGGAACCACGTTCTGTACATAGATGGTGATGTCACTACGTTTTTACCGGTGTAGACACTGTGACGGGAACCAGTCATGTTGAACTTATATGCATTTATAAACGCCTAATACGCATTGAAATTGCATTCGATGCGTAATCCGAATTTAGCCAGGAGTATTTGTACTCAACAAAATTTTAAGTCATGCGTATTTTCTTTCTTTTTTCATGCGTATTTTACGCAAATACGCATCTTATCTGGACCTCTGATTGCATGTTTTTTATTACGCGCAGTTTTGGTATTTTTCACAAATATAAAAATTCTTTTTATTCATTCCGGCCTACTGGCGGGTAATTGTCTCAATATTTCATTGGACAATTACAATTAATGGTCAAGAAAGGTCAAAACCTTAATTATACAGCTACGCCGGAAACGGTTCATAGACACAGTCCTTGAATACAAAGCAGTGACCCTTCATGTTCGAAAGTTGGAATATCAACAACAAAACTATAATGTAGTGATGGCGGTGCGTCAAGAATATAGAACCTCAATGACGTTAACTATTTCCGGTAATACTTTATTGCCACTTATTGGTTCACATTTTTAAATCTCACTCAAAACTTCACAGTTGAATGACATTAATGTCTATATTTTATGATGGTAAAAAAAAGGAATTTTTACTGCAACCAGTTTTGGCTGAATTATGGCCCTTTGTCTTTTTGTCCACTGAAGAAGTTACAGTGGATTTGACTGTGTCCAAGTGCCTGTGACACATTTCTAATCAACGCAGTCATTTAACTTGATCACCCTTCTCCTGGGTAAGTTAATTTGCGAGTACTTAGTGCACACGCTTATTCGAGAGCCTGATAACTCCCCTATTTGAAGCTGAGCTAGAGGGAGACCAGTTGTGGAAATAAGTTATGTGGCCAGTTATGATTATTCTTATAGCAAGTGTTGAACAGAAGTATGAAATTATTAATGAACTAAAGTAATTGTAATAATCCATGTTCACTTAAATATGCTATGTTTTTTTAAAGGACCTTGCATTAGGCTAGGAAAACTTCATATTCACGCATTCGTTACCTGTCCAGTTTGTTAATTATTTGTTTTTCACATGTTTACCGTAATTGGTTCAAATGATTGTTGCATTCAAGACTTTGTTCCAGGATCATTTAAGAGAAAAGTGTAATTTGATTTTGTCAGCCAGTTCTCCCACTGTATATATCATGAAGTGACAATGGAATAATATGAGCCTTGTTCTGGGAAAAGTGGGCTTAATGCTTGCAGTCTGCACAGGCTTATCAGAGACGACACGTTCTGCCTGCATTGGAAATTCGTTTAGAAGATATCCCCCCCTCCTTAAACAAAACAATCCATAAAAGCGGAAAGTGTCCTGCCTGATTAGCCTGTGTGAACTGCACAGGCTTATCTTGGACAACACAATTTGCACATGCATTTAGTCCTCTTTTCCTAAAACAAGGCTCATATTAAACCGTGGGTTTCAAAAAAAGGACACAATTGTGTATTTTCAAGGTGCAGATATTATAATATTCAAATGTGCGTCGTTACAAGAACTGTTATTTTCGTTACATTTAGGACAACACATTTCTGCATTTTTGCCCAACAAGACAAGTTAATAGTATTGATTTGTAGTTTCATTCAACCTCTTTTGATGAAACAACAAAAATGCCAAAAAATGATAGAGACAATTTATTCTTCTTGTTGTAACAAGAGTTGTTTCAAATAAATTACTATAAATATCATCATACATGTATTTGCATGAACAATATATTGCATTTCTATGTACGCTATTAACAATTACGCTGCATATACTACCAACAAAACATGATGATAAATAAATGAATATAGATACAGCTCATTTTTATTTCATTACAAACAAAAATAAAATCGGAAACATGACACATTTAATGGTAATTAACTGCATATATTTAATTGTCATTAAGTCCCCTCAGCAGACTTAGAGATTTCATCGTTCCCAAATCTAATGTAGACAATGATGTTAAAATTTGGTTTGAATACCAGTAGTTACTGAGCGGCGATATGAGAAAATGAGGCTTAATATATGTGCGGGAAGTGTTGTCCCAGATAAGCCTGTGCAGTTTTTCACAGGCTAATCAAGGACAACTCTTTCCCCCTAAACTGAATTTTTGTTTCGAAGACGTTCCCTTTAAACCAAAAATTCCATAAGAGCAGAAAATGCCGTCCCTGATTAGCCAGTGCAGACTGCACAGGCTACTCAGGGACACCACTTCATACACGGGCATTAAACTCCATTTTTCCAGAGCGCTGCGCATTTCATTTTTCACAAAGCTAATTTAGACAATGATGGTGAAAAATTTGGCTTGAATACCAGTATTAAATAGTGATAGAAATCAAGAGCACATTTATCATCCTTACAATCATGCAAGCCTTATTCTGGGAAAACTAGGCTTAATGCATGTTCGCAAAGCAGTCCGCACAGGCTTATCAGAGACTACACTTTCGGCCTAAACTGGATTTTCACTAAGAAAATACTTCCTTTAAATAAAAAATACCATTAAAGCGGAAAGTGTCTTCCCTTATATGCGTTGAATGCACAGCCTATTCTGGGACGACATTTTATACACATGTATTAAACCCCATTTTCCCATAACACGTCTGATATAAATACTGTTAAACAAAATTTAGACCAAATACCTGATTAAGTTGACTGCTAGCACCAACATATTGCACACTACAACCACTGCAAAAAGATCTTAACAGTCTTAATTAAATTTTTACCCACAACAATGCCTCATTTATAAAATAAAAAAATATAATATTTCAAATTTATACACAAAACAATTTCTATGTTATACATTTGAAACAAAAATCAAATTTTTCGATTGCATACACAACTGTTACACGTACATTATTGCCAATGTTTACCACAAAATTTATTATATAGTTTCCAGATTTTTATGTTTTTATTATGAATGTCAAAGACTATCTTCACCCACTTGGTTTCCATGGTAACCACTAACATTCTGATTCTGCAGCAAACATATCCATAGGAACCGATTCTCACAAAATGACACGTGCATTATTTTCATTCATCACAGATTTTGATCTTTCCTGATATGATTTAATCCATAAGCCTATTAAAAGTCTTTTGCCAAAACAAACCACTTGTGGAATGATTTACTGTGAGCTCCAGCTTCCAAGTCAATCAACGTTGTCAGTGTTCGTATTTGTATGTGCATAAAATGCCATGAAAAGATATAAGCCTCACTCTGGTAAAACGGTGCCTAATGCATGTGCGTAAAGTGTCGCCCCAGATAAGCATGTTCAGTCCGCACAGGCTTACCTTGGATGACACTTTCCGCTTTGATGGTATTTTTTGTTAAAAGGAAGTCTCTTCTTAGCAAAAATCTAGTAAAGGCAGAAGTTTTGTCCCTGATAATCTGGGACGACATTTTACGCACTTGCATTAAACCCCGTTTTCCCAGAGCGAGGCGCATATGTTTAAACCAAACTAACCACATCTAAACATGCCAGACATACCAGATATCGTGACTTTGAAAGCCTAAGATAAAACAACAGAATATCCACATTAGGATGTCTCATCTATTGTAACTTGCAGTGTAGGCGGAAAATGTCGTCCCTCATTACCCTGTGCGGACTGGGACGACACTTTACGCACATGCATTAAGACCAGGTACCCAGAACGCAGCTTTATTATAACTTCAGGACTTCCCTTCGTCATCCATGGCACACTTGCCGTACTCCCAGATCTGTTCTCTGTTCGTACGCTCCTGGTGACGTTTTTCTGCAAAATAGAGAATATTTGAGCCTCGTTCTGGGAAAACTGGGCTTAATGCATGTGGAAAAAAGTCGTCCCAGATTAACCCGTGCAGTGTGCACAGGCTTATCAGGGACGACACTTTCCCCCTAGACTGGATATTCATTTAGAAGAGACTTCCTTTAAACCAAAAATTATATAACCGTGGAAAGAGTCATCCCTGATAAGCCTGTGTGACCCGCACATGCATTAAGCCCAGAACAAGGCTCATTTTGTTCACTTGTTTTAGATTTAACAGCGTAAATAAAGCACACACAGCATGGAATACCTCATATTTCAAAAACCACGAACAAATATGTTTTAAAAAAAATGTTAAGTAATAAAAACAAGCCAGCTTTAAGAGTAAGTTTTTCACTAAAGCAGATCAATATTTCTAGAACCGCTTTTTATCTCTAACACAGTAATTCAAATGTGACAGGACATAACTAATAATAAAGTATCATAATATAACGGCAATTATTCCTAATCCAATTGTCCGTCAATGCCAACTTATACAACCAGTAAGTTTCATAAGATTGCAGACAAACACAAGTTATTGACAAAAGTTTTGTTTCATGTTGCTCAGGAAAGTGGGCCCTAGCCTTCAATAAGGGCAAAAATTAGCATGTCAAAACCAAAATCGTAAGACAATATTCATTTATGTCACTGCAAGTGGAATGAAATTTCAAATGGGTAAGTTTCAATTTAGGAAAAAAATCAATGAATGTAAATGAAATTTCTGATTGGATAAAGCTTATATTGGTCACATCTAGAGACTTAAAAAAAATGCCTGTGAAGATAAATTCTGATGGAATAACAACACTCAAAGTAACCCATATTTTATGTCATGTCTGGTGATCCCAATATGTTCAAGCAGAAGCATAACATTTAATAATTGCTTCAAGCGAGGTTGAAATCCAGGCACAACCAAATAACATGTTGTGATTGCTCATGAAATAATGTCTACCAACTGGCCCAGGATGAGTGTGAGTTGGTTAACTGACCATCGTTACATGAGTGCCTAAATACTGTAGAAAATGGCAAATAATCTGTAAAAGCCTTGCTCTAGGAAAACGTGCGAATAATCAGACGACATTTTACACCTAAACAGGATTTTTGCTTAGAAGAGACTTTCTTTTTACGACAAAAACCATTCACGTGGAAAGTGTTGTCCCTGATGAGCTTATGCCCACTGCACACGCTAATCTGGGATGACACTTTACGCACATGCATAAAGCCCCATTTTCCCAGAGCAAGTCACATACAAACACATCTTACAGTACCAGTCAACACAAAACCAACCTTTGGCTTCCTTGAGCTGCTGTCGCTCACTGTCTCGTTTCTCTTCTGATACGTTGGTTGCTATGCCGAGGGCACCTGCCACCAGACGTCGAAAATAGTCCACTGCGTGTTACGTTAAAATCGCATAACACAGTTCTCCTTAAAGGTCACAGGTGCAGGTTAGCCACTAGATGCATTCGCGAAGACGCAGCGTAAATAAAATACACACGTGCGCGCGCGCAGCACAGCAGCTGAGGCTATTTATAAGCAACCTGAATAACAGATCAACGGAGAGGAAAACGGATAAACCCAATACCATTTTACTAAGTGATAAATAGAACCATTATTTCATTATGTAAAGCAAAAAAAAGTAATAAAAGAAAAATGTTTTTTTTTAATATGCATATAAATTCCATTTCATTATTGTTTTATAGTGATACGTAATACGCTGTTTATTAAGGAAAATCGTGACAATCGGACATAATTTTTCCATATTCGCTTAAACTCATAACACACATTTCACGCGGTGAATATGCGACTACGATTTCTCCTGTATTCTGAATTGCACATGTGATAACAATATTCGGCGTAAATGCTGACTTTGAAATAAAGTTAGAAAATTTCTAAATAATTAATTTGAAAATTATTGTGTATTTTTTCACTCGTTAGTCGCATATCCACCGCATGAAATATGTGTAATTATAGTCAAACCACACAAAAGTGTTCGTAGAAAAAAAAACACTGCGGTAGATTATGTGTGTCTTCACATCTCTTTTTATGAGTTTATTTCTTCTCCATCGAAACATATAGTATGTCTTTATTTGATTAACATGCAGTTTTCTTTCGACACATTCAAATCACACTTTCATAGCCTCGTCATGCGAAAATCGGTCTTATGGCGTTTCGGCCAGCGTAGCTCAAGCCCAGCCTGCGCAATTGGGCAGTCTGGTCAGAGGCGACGCTGTCCGCTATTAAAACACGCAAGGTTTAATGGTCTCATTATGCATCTCCTGATCAGACTGCGAGATGCGGAGGCTGGGCTAAAGCTATGAGGGCTGCATATGGCATAAGACCCATTTTCGCATGACGCGGGTCTTTAAAAATCTCATTGCGTATCGTAAATTACACATTTTAGCACAATGCTTTTCAATGTAAAATTTAATTTAAACTGTGTTATTAATAGAAACTGGAAAAAAAGGGTAGCCTATTCAGTCGTTCAGGAACGATTTCCAGACGGGCTTCCCTCCTATCGTGACACTACACTCTTTCGGTAGTTTTTATTTTCTCATCTTGAAAGCAAAACTATGAAATCAACGTTTATCGATAGACCATTATGTCTTCTCCTGACGATTACATACCATAAAATTCAGCGAGATGAATTTTTACGCGTAATTGTAACTTGGCCACAATAAAGTTTTATATCCTTTACGCTGTGCACAGACGAAGTGATTTTGCCAAAGTTCTCTCGAATCAGCCATTGAAATATTCGAATGTATTCATTCGGGTCTGCTCGCGTTATGTAGAGGTCATTTAAGGTGAAAAGCTGGGTAAAACAGCTACCCCGAAAGAGCGCATCAGTGTTCTATACCTATCTTTATGACTACCTAATTCGTGAGTTAAAACTTTTGCTCGCAGATTTTTTGATTTTTTTTTCATCAATTATCTTCTTGTATAGTTTGAATTTTTATATGGTGTCAAAAAAATAAAGTTTTTTAAAGGGAATTTCCATCATGAAATTCTTAGTGTGATAGGTTTCGATATTCCAACAATATTCATTTAATATGATGGTGATTACAAATTTTGTTTTATATTAACTGGTTCTCATTATACAATTTTCATAATATTGTTCATGCGTTCAGAACGTCTAAAAAGGGACATGTTGTTGTTATTTTGTCTGAGTTATGTCAATAACATCAATATGATGATATACAGTGCACACACATCTCGAACTGGGCGTTCGGACACACTCTTTATAAATTGGAATGGGTTGTGTATATTTCAAACTTGCGATTTAAAAAGCAATAACTTAATTTGAAAAATGAGTTGCGTCAAAGGTTATGCTATAGCGAACATTTTCAGCGCCTTCAGCGCTTTGATTTTGTTAATGCATTCAGTATCGGTACCAAATACAATTATGCGTATATAAATATATAATACACACAATAATAATGTTAATAAAGTTCTCTCTTTTTTGCTGATGTTGATGTTAACATCCATATATATCGTTTATGTTCGTATTTACATGAACCTTGTTCATATATAGTTATATTGTGTTTCGATCTTCGTACCTTGTAAATGGAGGAATTAAAGTAAAAGTTGGGAGTAAAATGTTGTGACCAAGTGATAGGTACATCAACAACGACCAAGAAAGAACGCCCGAAGGCTCGTCGGCTTAATCATAAATGCATAGTTTATGGAATGTCTGGCGCATTTATGGGTGTATCCCATTAAGTGTTTTGCTACAACATCATATATATTTTATGTATCTACATGTATAATACACGATGGAATCTTTACAATCTTGCACAATTCACGATCATTTCATTTTCAGTGGTTCGTCTAAGGTTTAGGACAGTGTTTCATTTTCGTCTAGATTTCTGCATATCAGCAAGCGTCTTTCCATAATTTAGTAAACCAAAGATGTTCTGTTTGAGCTTGCCGTTAAAGTCCAGTTTTGTGCATTACGCTTTTAATGTTCCACACATGAGTACAGAATCTCGGCGAGCGCACACATGACAACACGTATTTTTTTATTTATGAAAATATATATAAACATTCTTATGCGAAGTTTATATAAATACATGGAACATAAACGATTCCAAATAAAGGGAACTTAATGGTATTGTCATTCAATAATTATATACCATAAAAATCATGTTGGTGATATCTCGATTCATCAACAGTATGAGGGATTCAAAAAGCGGGAATATGATTCAAATTCTGTTCAAATTTATATTTGAATTGCAACTAATAAATGTAAATGCATATTATGATTATTGCATATTTGACTTTTCTTGATAAAAGCCAAAGCAGTATTAAATTCAGTGTTATTAACATACACCGGGGAAAACAAATAGAAATCTAAAAAAAATCTCTTAGTGATGCGAACAAATAACACAACAGATGGTAGCATAAAAAGACCAACTTGGCCAAATACTTGTAAACAACAAAGTAAATTAACAGTGACTCGAACAAAACAACAATGCATATCAGTGCGATTAGGCAGCCAATAGGAATATCCGGGTACAGCATTGCCCATCCTTTCTGAAGAAAACTATTTTTAAAGTGCATTAACAATAAACATATTATTTTTGAAAGTAAAACGGTAAAAAAGGAACACTTGCATTTCCAGCATGGTCTTGGTGATTCAGAATAATAAAGTATTAAACGAATCAATGAAAAACTGAAATAAACTACACAATACGTGCCGTAAATAATGCAGTCACAATTCGTTAATAGCCAGCACGTTCTTTCAACTTCATAACAGGGTTTGAATAATAGCATTAAACCACATTTCAGGTATTGGACATCTTTAACAAATGCCAAGTACGACATAACAGTAAATATATACAAAGTAGTCATTGCCACTACACAGGCTATGTCAGCTAGTATCCATTTTTTCGCTCGACAAAAACGTTCAACACGTTCTTTGCGGTAAATTGTATTTTTATCTGCGCTGAGATTTTGTTCGACATTTCCTGAAATTGAAACAAAAACGTTATGAATCCGTATAGTGCCATCTATAATCTCTTCCTTCTTTCATCAAGGGCGACACATGACACACGAAGCGATACACGATATTTTGCGCGACAGTCCCGGCGACGCACGATATTTTGTGCGACAGTCGCACCGAGTATATCTTACATGCTAAGGAACGTACATTATTCAAATTAACCATTGGTATTTGAAAAAGTCTGTTAATGCCAGAGCCAGGTGAGGGTTTATTAATGCCAGGCATTCAAAAAGGCCATCGAGATGAAGCCTCGTGGCCATAGTCGTGTTGGATGGGTTATTATCGAGTCATATCATGGGTCGGCAATTAATTAATGTATAAATCTCTCAATCAGATTATGGGAATACAAAAGCACCGCTGTCTGGAATAAACATATTCCGGTTGAGCAAATGAAATTTAAAATGAAAAAAGACGTAAAAAAGAACAATGACAACATAAAAACATGAAAATATTTGAAAAACCGAACAGTGATTTTGGTAGAGTAACGTGCAATATATTAGGTTATATTCAATAAAAACAAATGGTAAGGCATTTGTCTGAAATGTGTTTTACATTTTAATCAACAAAACAACAGAAATATCACTTTAAACATCACAAGTCGAACATAGCTAATTCACGAAGGACGATATCATAACAAATACAAACATGCATAACACTTAACGTTATTCAATGTAAATATAATGGTCTGACTATTGCTTCAAAAAGCAACATCAATTTATAGCGATAATATTGTCATATGAATTGAACGATTCCAATTTTACTTTGATACCGGTACATCGAGTTAACCAGTTGACAATAGAGTGATATAATAGACACGATCGCATACTATAAAACTATCATGCTTAACAACGAAATAATTGTTGTTGTTTTTTTGTCAGGTAATAGCTATGTCCAAACGATGATTGAATATAAAAAATATAAAAAAGGTACTTTAACAAAAAACAATAAATGTTTTATTTTGCGACAATATCATTCACATGAATTTTCTTTGAAAGTTGTGACTCAAAACGCAAAGTGTTCATAATCATCTGGGTATGTAGCTTTCATCAAGATCATCTAATTTTTTTTTGAGATTAAATGAATCCATGTTTAACACAATAGTCATGTGAATCTTCATCAATACATCCACAGAAACATTTAACGCACTGGCAACAACATGCGCAACAACATTCGCATAAGAATATACGCACACATTTACCAAACAACCATACCAGTACTTTGCCAAGATAGTACGAAGCTAAAAAATACACGATTAACGATTCTATTATAACAGTTAAAAGCAGTATAGCATAGAACCACCTGCAATCCAAAGATTGGTAAATTTGCAGCCAAAAACGCTCTAAAAGGAAATTTTTTGACTCCATGGCAGAAATACATATTATTTTGGAAATCATAACAATGAATGAAGACCATATACATTGCAAACACATTCGCCGTTGTCTATAACACGTTTCATACTCGTGTGCAAGGATACATAAAAAACAATGAAATAAGACCTTAGAAACCTTGGAGTGCAATTACATCTTCCTCTACATGAATATGATTGATTAGGAAAGCCATCATGTGAACATTCGCAATTTTCACAAGGCCTACATCGATACAGAGAAATAGCACATGACATAAAAAATAATAATATTACATATCCTGCCAATATTTCCCAGTCGCAAATAGTGTTCGTGAAACCATGATTTTTACCTATGTAACACGGTTCAAATTCACTAAACATTTTTTTTAGGTTTTCATCATCACCTACAAAACCAATAAGTACATTAAACAGATACATGGAACTCATGCTTAGAAGCAAAACCGCATGAAACACTATGACGCCGCATCGGACCGTCTGCAGAGACGTAGCACGTGCGAATTTGTTGTCAATGGTACTATGATAATTACCGTTAACACACCTCGATGCAAAATGTTCACAGTTTCGAGTGAGGAGGTGGTATTTTTCATTTACCAAATCCTCAGATTGGTTCGCTCTTATGTGCGTTTTATTTTTGTCATTCAATGGCCTTTTATATTCAATTTTATTAACAGTACTCAAGTCATTGTTATCCATGTCTTGTAAGGTGTGTTTCTTAATAATTAGCTTTTTATCGTCTGGCTTATTTGGAACGTCTATAACCTGGATGTTTCCAGTTCCATTGGTATTATACGCAAATGAGTCTACGATAGCGTGGTGGTTAATGAAAAGCCCCATCCATCCTTTTGCGGGGACCTCAATGTGGTCTCCGTAAACAATTTTGTTTTTCATATCTCCTGGTTCGACGTGGTTTAAACAGCCGTTGGTCAAATATTTTGTTTTATAAACTGGTATTTTCTTTTGGCAGGTCAAACATCCTTGAAAACTTGTAGAATCTGTGTTCCTGTTAACTATAAAAATGTGAATTAATACAAAATAGTATATGACTTTTCAATTACGTTGATGTCGTATAGGAAGCTGAATTCCCCTATATACATACAATAAATATGTGTATTGTAAATTCACTATTTAATACAACTTGACAGGATTGACGTAATTTTGAATTACATAAATGGGACCCAACAAGGGCATTGAACTTCTACAATCCCGCAATTTGTGCCATGCCCAAAACTTATTCATTTAAGTGCATATATATTGTTTAATGTCATAGTTTAACTGATTAATCTTAAAGAAGAAATATATTTGATCAATAAATTAACGTATTGATCTTTTTATTGAAATTGAGCTGCAATAATCATACAATGAGGTATTTATCGCAATTATAATTTGAACAATTGAATCAGGAAATCAAGCGGATACCATGTACATTCAAAATTTATAAAACCGATAAATGATCATATTCTTCATACATATAAGCGATTAATATCCTTCGTCAAATAATGCTTATTCGATTATGCTACGAATACAGTAAGTCGCCAGATCATTCGCTTCTGTTATCTTTATATTAAGTGTTTTGCTGTGTTAATATTGCATTAGCGACATCATTGTGTAATTGTGTCATCACTTAAATGCTTAATGTATTTATTCAGTTATCCTTCCGAAACTGCGATGTTTCTGCGTTTCATTTGTAAAATGATTTGTATGTAAGCATATTTACCTGCATTGATGACTTGTTAAATATGCATTGACATCAGCACTGTTAATTTGTATGTATAATGTTACGTTGTATGTATTGATTTGTTATATATAGAAATGTGTGCACTCGTCTTCAATTACAAATTGTAACAACGACCTTTTACACTGATGATGTTTCTGGAGTTAGGTATGCCTTTATTCATTGCAAATACAGATACACTGGATTGCTTAAATGCAGTCATCACGCTGTATTAAAAGTGTTAAAGACACAAATATTTCGATTATAATGTTGCGAACTTGTCGATTTCGCCACAGTTAGAATTGTAGTTGGTTGTAACCTCAATTCCATGCGCTTCCCTATTTTCATTGTTTCACAAGATAAATGTCTCTTTGCCTATTAATTCGTAGATGTAATCGAAAATATAGAAACTATTTTATATTTTTACCGAATATTTACACTGTTCGACGACTGTTTAACCTTTAATTATCCTTTTATATTCCGCTGATTGTTAAACTGTATTTTCGATAGTTTCGATGTCCTCGGTCTTTACCTAAGAACGCTCTGTGTTAAGTGACGTCATTATCTAGTTTAGTCTTCGAGCGTTCGAATTGGGATGGAAGCCCATTGTGTCACACCGGTCTTACTGACGTGACAATAACGTAGTGACGTCACCATCTATGTATAGAATGGATGGAAGCCGAGATTCCGAGCTCGATGGTATGTTAAATTAATTGTGTACGTTGAGCGTATTGATTTGTGAATTAAATACAATTTTATGAGATTTAAACTAGATAATCAAAAGATTTATAAATGCGCAAGTGATTATTGTGTTTGTTGTGTTATGTATTTAAAGCTTGCGCCAAGCCCTCAGTAATCTCTATCAAAGAAATCAGTCCCTTGTTGCTCGGGGACCACATCACGCTACCCTAGGGTGTTTTCTTAGTACGAGGGTTCGGGCGCAACAATAACATTCGTTTCAATAAGACGAAACCAGGAAAAGTCTAGAATTCTGAGTATATAGAACAAATATTAATATAAATAGAAAAAATCGAGACATTACATGTGAATTTTCGTATAACAATTTGAATAGAGAAAACAAAGAGAATTGAATGCACATTAAATATGTCATAAATATGTAATTAAGTTTTCAGTAATTCACTGGTGCAAAACAAAACTTGAAAAATAAACAATACACACACAGTAAACGTACAGAATTTCTGGGATTTTAATAGCATCGCCTCTTTCAATTGCCGACGATATACGCAGGTATACACTAAACAGATAAAATATAAAGTAATAAAAGTATACCGTGTTCAGTTGATGCAGGCGCACAATCCGATCGTAATGATTGTTCCTGGCTTGAAGCACTTTTCGTAGCACTCGTTTCTGACGACATTCTCTGGGGTTGTTTTGGAATTGAATTCAGAATTTCTGTCGATTCTTGAAGTGCTTCATTAGCCACAATACTCAAATTACTTGATATTGGTGTTTCTTTTACTAAATACTGGAACAATATGGTTAGGGACACGCGAGCATCCAGTCCTGAATCCAGACCAGAATAAAGTTATCATCTTTGATGTATTTTCGTTAATTTCCTTTGGTTTGCGATGTAAAGGTTGTATTGTTCCATTATTCAGTTCTCGAAAATTCCATTCTACCTTTGGGTATATGGATTGTATTGGTGCTTGTAACACAGTACTTAGTGCTAGCACATGTAACAAACTGGACCATTGTCCATCATTTTGTGTCCTTTTTCTTTCATCGCTGATATAGTCGAGCAGTTTATTGGATTTGATTACTTTTACATTATCATGAAGCATAACATGATACAATGCTAACATATCGTCATGTTGTAAGTTTTTTTCTTGAACAATGCGGTGTATATATGGATGGTTTGTACAATACTCCCCTGGATTCTGCAACAATTCATCCGCCGTTTCTTGTCGTAATTTTGCAGATAACAATTCGTCACCTAAAAGTTTTACAATCCGCATTTGCGTTTACTTTTGAAGCAATATTTTTGTAAATGTAAACTTGAATCAAACTTACATCTTCGTAATGTTTCAGTATGCATATAGCAGTAATAATTAATGTTTTGTTAGACAAGAGGTTAATAAGCATGGAATAAAGAAGATTTTGTCTTACACTTTACTTGTTATCAAACTTTTCGATCATTAAACTTACCGCGTATCGCCAAGGAACATGCGAGATACAAACAATTGCCATCCCCCGTGCTAGTTCCACAATAAAACAGACCCTGATATTCATCCGGAAGCTGTTGTGTAGCATTTTCATCCTGTAATAATATTCTTTAATTTAATTGTGTTTATCAAGTTAATATGAAATTTACCTAGATTCAGATAGTTAGTTACTTTTTTTGTTTACCGCAACCTGTTAAAGCTAACGATATTTAGCATATGGCTAGATCTGCCTAGTAAATTGGTTTATTAATAAAATGCAGCTAAAGTCCGTCATATCGACATATATTGAAAACCTAAGTGTAGTATATTCTAGATTTGTTCTATCTCAACATACAGCTTTAAAAATGGTGGTTTTAAATAGTATCTACCGACAACAGGAACGAAACCATGTCGTTTAATTGTATTTTTTAACACGATAAATTAAAATTTTTAACTCGATTTCAAATCCTGGATGTGTTGGATAATAAAGCATAAACACAGCGCTTAATGTTGAATATCGGAATACAGTTGACGATTGCGCGCAAATTTAAATAATCAGTGGAAAATGAAATTGTTACCTCGTTAACAAGCCATGGATTAAGCTCTATGCCTGCAATGAACAACAGCAGCAGTATAAATCATACAACGCCAATCAACAGAAGCAAGATATCGATCGGTGTAGTCATACGACTTTAACAAACACAGCTGTAATCGCAAAGTTTTAATTTTGACCATAATAAGGCATTAGACTAAGTGCGTTGCGTGCTTGTTTGTAGTGTAGTACGTCAATAATTAATTCGGTAGCAAAGTTTCATCCGTATTTATAACCATATTGCGGCAACACTTGTTATTAAAATAAAGACATGCATATTGACGTCGGTTCACATAGATTATTTACAAGACATATTTACAAGCAAAAGATCAATAAACCATTATGTACTTTGCGCTTATTTGTTTGGTCACTTTTTCAAATGTTCACAAAGGCAAATGCGACGGTGTGCATCAGAGTGGCCTTTGTTAAGAAGACAGTGTCAATAAATTCAGATGACGCCATAGTATTGTGTACAGCTCTTGTTGCCACACGTTTACATATAAAGAAGTCGCATCACCATTAGTGTACACCAAAAGTATGATGAGGTAACTCATATTTTTTATTTCAATAGATTCAACTTTAGATGTGATGTTTTTTTACAGGATACGAAAAATGATGCGAATGTTAAGTTCATTTAAGAAAAACAATATATAAATGCGTTCAGTACCATTAAACGAAAGTGTTTCCATTTCTATATGATGCTGGTCTTTACCCTGACTCGTCGTGATCTTTATATCAGCTAATTTAAATTTTAAGGGTTAATACAACTGTTATAAACTCTTAACGGTTATCAGTACATGTAGTGTTTCCGGTGTGTCGAAGATAAACATGTGACAATTTATATTCATTTGAAGAAAGACGTAGGCATCTACGCGCACAATTGTCGTTTATATCCTATGTTATCGACGTCAAGTGTCGATACTGGATGTGTCCTTACTGTATTTGCAAGTTAAGTTCTGCACATGGGCATCGTTGTAAATTAATTCAGCAGATTGAAAACTCAGGACTAATAATTAAACCAAAAAAAAATCAAATCGAAACATTCATGTTAGGTCATCTCATGAATAATTATTTAATGACGTTGTAAAACAAAACAATGATTTGATAGAGCCCCTGATATGTGTTGTAACCTCGGATAAATAACATGGTCTTATCAATTAGATAATAACGCGGAATTAACCTTTAGGTGTGTTATAAATGAAATCTGTCTAGATAGCTAGTTAAATTAATATCGGCATAGATTACAGAGTATAGTGCTCAAGGAACACCTTTTTCGAATAATTGATAAAACACAATCGATTTATTATGAACAAGTAAAATAGGTAAATTTACTATTCGATTAAAGGAACCAATGCTTGCATTCGTATACAGAGAGTATACAAAAAAGAAAAGGTCATTATTTCTATCGTTGTGCTTGTTTGAAGTTTGCATGACAGTGAACGGCGAAACTAATATTGACACAATTTAAAACTAACATTGTGCTCTGAAATTATTGTAATATGTACAAAAAAAATCACCCACATGCTATGTTAAGAGTTAACAACGTCGTGCATATATTACATTCACACCTATCAATATATCATAGTATCAGATAGTTAAGGATGGAACTATAACAAGCTTGCTTTGAACAAACTATACTTTAGTTAAAGCCACACACCTTATTTGGTATAGTAAATTTAATTATAAATAAAAAAAATATTTTATCTATGCCAATTGAAATATATCTGGTGGCTACAAGGCAGAAATCCGTCTTTTTGCGTTTAAAACTTAAAAATAATCGCGTTTGTCGAAATGGACGTATACGTCTAGAAATCCTACTTTCGGTTTTAAAAGCGGTACCGTTTGAAAAATAATAAATTACTTGCTTATTAGGCTATAGATTTAATGACAATTTTGCACACTTTCAAATTTTATCTATATGTTTTTATTAACATGTATTTCATTTCAAGGTTTGTGGCTTTAAGTTCTTATTAAGTTCATAAGTTGGAAAAGAAACCCAATGAAACCAACAGTAGTCAGTGCAAACCAGTTCTTAAGTAAAGTAAGGACGCTAAAAATGAAAACTTTAAACCAAATAGTTGTTAAGGGCGACCTTGAAAGATAGGAATTTGTCAATATCTGCCAATTGGTCGGTAAACTATTCAAAAGTTTGGGACAAAGGAAACGGAAGTATTTCGAGCCTGATTCTTTGACCGTGCGCAGATCGAGCCCCCTCGCTGGCTAAGTCTAGGTATTGTATGAATGAACAGTGTTTGAAAGACGAGAAAGTAGTCCAAATAGCTGAGGCCAATCTTGTGTTTAACTTTAAAAATGTGATATAATATTATTTGTTCGACTCTTTATTAACTGGTACCATATACGAGATTTAAATATTTTTTTGCCAAACATGAGCCTTCGAATCAATGATAGGAATACATCTGATCTGTTCTGTGTAACTTGTAGATTGTGTGTTAAAAAGTGTGTGAAATAAATTAATCTACACACAAAACCAACGTCAAAACGATTCTGTATCAATGAAATTACTAATAACATTTTGTTATGCATAATGAAGTACTTTCTTTGGCGATAGAGAAACATTATCTTTGGATTGGCCTTTCTCATTATGACTCGGCCATATCTATAAAGGATAAGTGTTAATCTACGGTAACACCAAGATAATTGACTGAACAATTAGATGCAATTTATGTATTATCACATGTTATGTTGAAATATGATTGTTACCTAAACTGTTACTTTGAACCATATAAAATTGATAAAGTGGAGATGTACCAATGCTCATTTTGCGCTCTTAAACGTGTTCTTGTGCGTGAATGTAACACATGTGGACGTCTTTCGCAATGCAAAAGACGGATCTGAATGAGGTCGGTCACGATTTAGTCTTCTTTTGAGAAAGAAATTGATGGTGCAATTATGACATATTCGGATAAATTATTCAATTCTGAGATAGTAGAGGGTAAGTATGAGTTAGAATAAATAGCTGTTAAATAAAGGAAAAGATAATTGATTCGAGGGATTTCAATTCTCACATTAATTGTAAATGGCGCAATTTGTGTATACGTGTTCACCCTTTTATCTTTTATGACGGCAATATGTTTGTGCCATGTACAGTCCCTAGACACATATGCCACTAGATGTGTATGCATATTTACAATTGGAATGCAACTACACTGCATTGAGATTGATGGGTAGAACAGTTGATTAATCTTGCGAGTTATAAGCATTGATTATGATTTCGACGGATTAACTGAACGAACTATTCATCAGCAAATGTTAACATTTAAACAATGTCATATTGTAAAATAAAGGCCATTTCATTGAATTAATAATCACATGAAGACTAATATAATGCGCAAAAAAAATATATGAGCCTTTTATTTATTGAATATGCGAAGACGAGGTAATAAGATTTATCCATTTGATACCTGAGGCAATATTTCGTTATGATTAAACTGAAGAAGAACTACATTGTGGCTTTCGATTGGATCGGTTATTTGTTTAAAATGATAAATGTTCGCCTCTTATATCTGTTGTTGAATTTTAATCAATAACCCTTTGTGCAAGACTGTATCAGATTCTTCAATTATATAAAATACTACACATTTTTCTTCTGAACAATTACCCAACGCGTTAGATAAGGTATTATAAATATATTTTATTTTGTTGACCTGGTATAAATATGGACTAGGACAAGTAAAGAATGAATTAAGACGAAACCAATGTAATATTTGTTTATGGTTCATTCGCTCAAATAGCTTCTAAGTGGTATTTAGCAATGCTATTGAACGATAATTTGATGCTATGTCTGGATCACTTATTTTAAATATTGGGCAACCATTTAACAAAATTCCATTTTAAAAGAACGTAGACAGGATTTTAATAATTGGATAGCTCAATTTGTGTATTGTTTATAGAAGATTGAGGTTATCGATAACATCAGGATCAGACGCTTTCCCCACACATTTAAAAATTTGATCGAGTCTACAACTTCATCCAGTGTTATAAGGACTAACTGAAACTGATCCTCTCGATCTACATTGTGTAAATGAGCGAAATGTTTTCGTTATCGCGTACATTAATTAAACTGACATAAGCGCATATTAACTGATATTTGCAATAATAGTGTGGAAACCATAAAATGCAGTACGTAATTTTCTTTCCAAGCATTTGATACCGATTTGATTTATTTACGTTGAAGAAATATTAAGTAAATACAACATACAATCGACGACAAGGACATATCTCCCGAAAACGGACGTACTTTGACGGAGTTGTTTAATACTAATCAGCAACGTTCAATATTATTATATCTATATGAACACTTGTTAAAGCACTGTAAGTATTAAGAAACTACGAAATCCGGATAGTCAATAGCCAACTATATATCCCCACATATTCGGGTAATTTTTTCCTGTTACTACTGACCGTTGTTAAACAAATAGTGCTATTATATAACTAAATATATATCGCAATATATTCGGGTCATTTTTCCTGTTACTACTGACCGTTGTAAAAAAATGCTATTATATAGCTAACTATATATCGCAATATATTCGGGTCATTTTTTCCTGTTACTACTGACCGTTGTTAAACAAATAGTGCTATTATATAGCTAACTATATATCGCAATATATTCGGGTCATTTTTTTCCTGTTACTACTGACCGTTATTAAACAAATAGTGCTATTATAAAGCTAGCTATATATCGCAATATATTCGGGTCATTTTTTCCTGTTACTACTAACCGTTGTTAAACAAATAGTGCTATTATATAGCTAACTATATATCGCAATATATTTGGGTCATTTTTTCCTGTTACTACTGACCGTTTTTTTTTTTTTAAATAGTGCTATTATAACGTCTGAGTAGTATCATAATGTCACAAAGAAAGTTAGCCTGTCGACTCTCGCGTTTTCAAAAAATCAGAGGAGACAAAAAGGGGATATTTTTACGTCATCAAGCATGTGGGCAGCCATTTTGATTGTAAATGGTTAAAAATTACTGTAACACCGTTTAAAAAACGCGAGAGTCGACAGGCGATATTATAACAGCGATATTTGAACAGTACAAATATCGCGTGTCGCTTCGTGTATCGCGCGAAATATCGAGTATCGCTTCGTGTGTCGTGTGTCGCGGTCTGAAATCAGACCGCGATACACGAGATTCGGATACTATGGGCGATATTTGAATAATAAAATATCTTGTATCGCTTCGTGTGTCGCGCAAAATATCGTGGGTCGCCTCGTGTTTCGTGTGTCGCCCTTTGAACGCGAGACACGATATTTTGCGCGATAGTCAAAGCGACAAACGATATTTTGCGCGATACACGATGCGACACACTATATTTTGCGCGATACACGAAGCGACACGCGATATTTACCACGATAGATCGCCTTTTGAGCTTCCTACACAAGGGCGATATTTCGTGGAACATTCTCGCGCGTTGCTTCGTGCATCGCGCAAAATATCGTGTGTCGCTTCGTGTGTCGCGCAAAATGTCGTGTGTCGCCCTTGATGAAAGAATGGCGAGATTATATATGGCACTATCCGGATTGCGTAATAAACATTCATAATACGCTAGTAGTAGTAGGAAATAACTAACCTGTCGTGCCATAATCTTCTTTTTTTAAATTTCCATCTTTATCGTCTTTCCGACGGATCAGATGCTCCTGATCACCTTCAAGCATGTTCGTTTTTGTTTATCTGATGAGTACAAGATTTACGATTGTATGGCAATTATTTATCTACTCGTGTTGTGGCAAAGAATTCCTAAGATATGAATGTTCAATAAAGGCGATTATCTTTTACCTCTTGATATGTTTTAACAAAAAAGTGAGATGCATAGCATTCTTAAAAGACCAATCAAATTAACAGTTGCTTGAAATAGTGATAGTAAACGCTTAAGAATACACGATGGGTTGTTATGCAATAGCTTTGGCTGAAGTATTAGGACAGTTAAATATTGCATACCAGCTACTGCACTGCTAAATATCCCCAGAGCGTGAGTATCATCCACCCACTGGAGATCAAAGCGTCGAGACCTGCAGCAAACAACACAGTGTTAACTCTTTATCAGTTGTTTATTGTCCATTTGAAAATAAAATTACAAGACTGTCTTATTTGATTCATTTTTTAAGGCTTCATTTCCAACCCTTAGATACTGATGAGCAGCAAACAGAATAAAACCTGGACAGCCTGCGAGTTACTTGCTTCTGAGCGGGATAGGGCTTAGCAGAGTAAACAAAGTGCAGGAATTCAGTACAATTGGTAATTTAATTCGTGCATGATTAGATATCATTTGGGAAAAATTATTTGACCAAGTTTCATAAAGATTGGACATAAAATGAGGCTTCGAGAGTATTAAAAAGGTAAATATTGGTATACATACAACGCACCACGAACAACAGACCCAAGCAGATCACAGAAGCTCACCATCAGCACGTTGTACTCAGGTGTGCTAATACAAAAAGTTACGGTTCTTTCACCCTTCATTTCCTCTAAATGTCCACTTTCAATATATGAAGTTTTATATTAATCCCTACAATACTTATGAATGTATGCTCGGCAAAATAACAAAGAGCAATAACTCTGTAAATAGCGAAGGGAAGGTTATTGTCCTTGTACTCAGCATTTTCTCTGAAAGCCATCCATCAATATATTAAGTTTTACTTGAATACGTTTAAGACTTGTAGAGATATGCTCCACACAAGACATTGACTACCGGTATATAAAAAATAAGCAAAGGGCAATAACTCCAAAAAAAAGCCTGATAAGATAGTTATTTCTTGTACTCTGAACTCAGTCCTGGATTACCCATTAGACAGAGTAGGCAACTGTTTATGGGTCAATTATACTGTTGTATTGGCATTACGTAACATGTATTATAGTGACATAATATACTTATTAAAGGACATTGTCACAGTTTAAGTCTTGCCAGCCATGGCATTGGTAGTCTAATTAAAATGAGTGAAATCGACTGAGCACTGGCGCTCTATAAGGCACTAGGCCGACAAGGGGCCTCGGGCGTGGGCCCCACAAGTTTTACTGCCTTTGCGCCTCCACCATGCTAATCAGGCACTTTCTGCACTTCTTCTCAATATCCTTTATTAATGTGCTAAGATTTGTTTAAATAACTTCAAAATTAATAAAATAATGCTAGCACAAGAAAATTGGCTTAAAGGAAATAACTCTTCCGCCTAAAGCCTTCTTAAAGCCCCATCTGTATATGAATTTTCATTTGAATCCATTCAATAGTTCCTCATGTATGCTCTGCACAAGAAGTCTGACGGCAGATGATGCGATCATTGTATGCTTGCATTGGGGTGCATACAAATTATGATGCCCACTGGTTGTTGTTGTTGTTTTTTTCATTTATCAAAACAAGAAATATTCCAATGCCACAAATACAGGTCTCAAAGTTCCAGATATTAATTCAAATAATTGTGCGTTTCTATGCTAGGTCTGCTTGTAAGCTACTTGACCCAAAAAAGCCTCCATTACAAGTAGAAATCCATGAAAGTTAACTTGATAGGTTTTATGAAGATGGGTCAATACAAACTAAAGTTATCAAGTAGAAACCACCTGTTTGCTGTTTTCCTATTTAAGTATCAGTGACCTTGACCTGACTGGCCCCAAATGCAATCCCAAGCTTGGTCTTTATGTATGCTACCCACACACAATTTCAGTGCGATATGTCCATCCAAACTCAACGTTATTGAACAGAAATCGTTTTTCTAGTTTTAGTATAAGTGGCCTTGACCTTGACCCAACACGGCCCACAATCCCAAGTTAGGTCTCTAGGCATTTTTGCCAGATCATAAATTTCATTTAGATTGGTAAATGCAACTTAAGTTATCCACCGGAAAACCAACTGTTTGACGTTGCCCGTTTGCTATATCTCAATTTTAATATCCAGGATTTTAAACTTCGTTGGAAACTTAATTAATAATCTGAAGAAATAAGGTACAGGATCAAACCATGCTCATTTCTATTAAATTATAATGGAAAGTAGTCAGCACAATCAGACTATACGATTTTAAAGGAATACGGACAAAACCCCTCCCGGACAAAACCCTCCCGTCATTTTCATAGAAGGCAGACAAAATGCCTCCCATGAAAAAACGGGGGCGGACAAAAAGCCTCCCATGAAAGAACAGGGGCGGACAAAAACCCTCCCGTGAGTGAAATTAAACACCGACAAATGTAATTGTTTCACACAGTGTTGCATTCATTAATCCGAAAAATTTACCCATAGTGTGTATTGTGATTTCAGGGGTGTGAAATTGAAAGAAGAAAATGTGTATCGATTTACTGAACACAAACCGCTTTTCTAATGTGCATATATATCCGATAATCCAATATTGTATGAAATATAATACCGGTAACATAATATAATTGCATTTTTGCAGTCAATATTTAAATGCATAATAATATATATCAAAATATCAAACTGTGAATCTGCAACTGCGAACAAAAACATCTTAGTTCAAACGTATGTAATTTACATCAAATGGGTGGAAAAACAACAGTAACATTTTCAATTCGGAAATATTTTAATTAGTCAAGATATAGTGTAATGTGACCTACTGAAGTAAAGTAACTATTACACAAAAAAATACAAATATCTCCGATAACCGACAACAAAAGAAAATGTCGGAAACGACATTTGGAAATGACCGATTTCGTATTATATATATATAAATATCGTTGGTATTTGAATTCGTAGCTCAGATTTCACGGGAGGGTTTTTGTCCGCCCCCGTTTTTTCATGGGAGGGGTTTTGTCCGCCCCCGTTTTTTCATGGGAGGCTTTTTGTCCACCCCCTATAAAAATGACGGGCGGGTTTTGTAAGGGGGGAGTTTTGTCCGGCATTCGATTTTAAAAGCATCACAGCTATTTTTAAAAACTGTTTGTTGCAATGGCAACCCCAGTTTTCAATATGTTCAGATGACTCAAATGAAATTACATAAAATGACCATTCAAGGGACCTGCCTGCAAAGTGTGATTAAAGTCCACCCAGTAAATTGTTGATTCGCACAAAAGCTGACTGAGACAAAAGCCCGGTATGTAGTGAAGTGAAAACTCAAGCCTTTGAAACACAACAAAATGATTGTGTGACGCTTATAAACAAGGATTTGTTTTCACGTTCCATACGGATTTTTAATTTAAATATTTCCGTCTGTTCTGATTCACAGTCTTTATGACTTTACAGGAGGATGGCAATTTACAGCATTTAGTGATTATTTATGCAAAAAGTCAGGTCTTATATTATGTATGAACGAATGAATGAATTATATTGAACAAGTCAAATAACAAAAGGAGACACAAAATAGATACTTAGGGGTATTACGAGTCCACAGATCTGTTCCTGTTATATTCAAATTTCAAACATCCAACACAGATTTATATTGTTTTCTGTTTATAAAATACAAATGTGCTTGAAATGTTATAACAGCATATAAAGATAAAGTAATTGAAAGGTCACCATGAATTATTTTTACAGACATTTTTTTAAGTGCTTAATTATAAGAAATATACAAACAAACACATACCATTTTACATTATTTTTTAATATTGATAACAAAAATATACAAAATCAAAATTCATTTAAAAGAAAGAGATAAAACATGTCATGTTTAAAACAACAATTGGAATATTTATAATGAAAATATATTTTTCAGTTTTCTCTTGTAATAATTCATAACTCATTCTGCCACCATTTAACCATTGTGTACAAATATAATGTTAATGTAAGTTATTTTTCACTTTCAAAGCATATTAATTGTACATTTTGGCAGCAATCTAATAATTATATCAGCAATCAACAAATAATTTATAAAAATAAAGTATAACTTTATTGTACAAGTAATAATTAGTTTGTGTACGCTTCAACAACAAAGTAAAACAAAGTACCATACTTTGAAGCAGTTGAACATCCTTAAATGTAAAATAAACATCGGTGGGCTACATTTAACATTAACAATGTTAGCCTCAAATTGTTTAATTATAAAAGAAATGCTTCCAACTTATTGTACAATTTTATTAAATTCAAGAGTATTCTTCTTCTAAGACATTAGTTTTATAGTATAATGACTACACTAGGCTATCAAAGGTACACATATGACAGTGTCAAAAATACACACACAAAAAAAATGACGGAAACATATTTGTCTCTCAATAGTTGATAAAGAATAATGAAAAATATAAATCAGAATAAATAAATAAACAAATATTGATTCATCTCAATAAATAATGAACATAAAACATGTATAGCTGTATATTAATTATAACATTTGTTTAGTGACAAACAACTCCAGGAGAAGTGAAACAACTAATTTTTAAAATTAAGTTTATTTAATAGTTTAATATAAAAGATGTATGGATATCCTTTCCTTACCTAGATATAAACTGCTAGGACTTAATGTGCCATTCAAAGAAAAAATATAACACATTTATAAACGTGTTTATATCTATGTTTTTTCAACTGGAAAACTATTGGAATTTCATAACATGGATATGATTGTTATTAAAAAATCCCACAATGATCCGGTGAATGTTGGTGTTGTAGCAGACAGACACTGGATCCCTTACTGCATCTTTCTGGGAAACCAGGGTTGCCAGTTTCTTTTTCCCCTCATGATCCACCTGTATGACAGTATCGGAGTCGGATCCACAGACGATGACTTGTCCTGCAGGTGTAACATCTACACCGAATGGGGCTTGTAGTGCATGGTCAGTGAAGGTGGATATCAGGCTGCCATCTGCGGCCAGTGTGATGAGCTTGTTCTGGAGGGTGTTGGTGATATAGATCCTGTCACCGGCAGGACTCAATGCACATTTCATCACTACAAAGCATAGAACATGTTATATCTAAACAGATCAATATTTAAGACATAAACAATTTAAAAAAAATATAAAATTTAATATCATAAAAGTTAAAAATTGTTTTAAATATCCACAGTTGTGATTAAATTTATGTTAAAATAATGATATAATTATGTATTTACAATACATTCAATATTCAAATATATTTACATAACATTTACCTGTAGCTTGTGTTAGAGCTTGTGCACTTGGATCACTGCCGGTAAGCTTATGTCTATACCACCCGTTATTTATTATACATCTATCTGTAGCTTGCATTAGAGTTTGTATACTTTTATCCTTGTAAAGCTTTTTCACAAGTGTCCCAGTCAGTGTGTAGTGGTAGAGAGCAGTGCCGGATGTGATATACAATGCTCCCTGATGGTGGGCAATTTCAACAGCAGCATGTTGTAATTGTAACTTCCTCCCAATCACCAGCTGCCCCTTACTTACAGACAAAAACTGCACACATGAACCGCTAAGAGGCACAGCCACCTCACTGGATGTGATTTGGCAAATGTCCTGTGGATAACCAGACACATCACAGTAACTGGACACATTGTAATGCTGGTCCAATAGTTTTATTTTCTTATTATGTTTATCTGCAACAATGACCTGACCACTAGGCAGGCTGCAAATGCCTATGATATAGCAAGTCACAAGTCTTTTGTCACTTGATATTTTCACATCAAAGAAGTTTTTCTTCACAGTCATCACCTGGTCTGGATTCATCTTGGGTGCAAGAGACTGCATACTGTCTACAATCCTCCCTAGACTAGACTTTTTAGACAGATACTGCTCAATGTCGCTGTCTGCCTGGAATATCATTGAACTCTGAACCTTAACTGGGTTCTCCTTCAGATATTTCTTTGACTCTTGTATTTTGTCCAGACATTTCATGTTGGCTATGAACTCAATGTCTTTCTTGCTCTTATCGCAAAGGCCCTGTACAGCTTCACTGAGTTGTTGCAGTTCATCCTTTAGTCTTCTGCAGTTGTCAACATCATTCTTGAGAGAGGTTTGCAGTGTGGCCCTTATTTCATCCAGTTCTTTCAGGGTTTTATTTTCTAGTTGATCCAAAGAAGCATTTAATTTCTTAGTTGCTCTCTGATTTCTTTCAGTTTTTCACTATATGACCCCTCCACTGACTGTATGCCGGCCTCTTGTGTTCTTGTAAACTTATTTAGTTCAGCAAGAATAGTTTGAATTTTGTTTGATAACTGTTCAATATCCACTGACAGCTTTCTGGCTGATTCAGAAATAAGAGCCACATTGGTACACTGTCTGAAATAACAACATGAGTGATCATAATCAATTTGACATGTATGATATGTCTTGTAAATATTTAAAGATGGCTTAGAAAATGATTAAAAACACTGAACTATGAAACTGTTACATAATTTAGATATTTGATTGTTGCAATAAATATCAACCTACTTATTATAAATGTGTTTACTTTCAACTGTATGTAACTTTATGACCGAGTGTCCATA
>VMBQ01002835.1:7474-30035 GCA_007657795.1 Dreissena rostriformis | reverse complement strand
TTAAAAAAAAAAAAAAAAAAAAAAAAAAAAAAAAAAAATGTGTGCTTAAAATAGTGATAGTAAATGCTAAAGGTTATACGATGGGTTGTCATTCAGTAGATTTCGCTAAAGTATTAGGACAGTTAAATATTTCATATAGCACTTCATACCAGCTACTGGACCGCAAAATATCCCCAGAGCGTGCGTATCGTCCACCCACTTGAGATCAAAACCTCGAGACCTGCAGCAAACAACACAGTGTTCACCCTTCACAGCTCAGATACGCACTTTGACTCGGTGTAGTCCCTTAAAAAATCCAATTAAATTAAAGATTTTTTAAAAAAGATTCAAGTTTTAATGGCTTCATTTCCAACCCTAAGATACTGATAAGCAGCAAACAGAATAAAACCTTAACAGCCTGCGAGTTACTTGCAGGCTGTTCTGGTTTTATGCTGGCTGCATATAGCCATTTCACTTTGCTTCTGAGCGGGAAAGGGCTTTGCAGCCTTAACAAAGTGCAGGAATTCAGTATTTTGGGTAATTTAATATTTGTGCTCTAGCAATTTATTCAGGTTTAATACAGGGGTTCAACATTTACAACAAAAATGCACATTTGATATACCATACAATAAATTTCCTTCTTGCAAAGAGTTTCTTTCTAGGCCACCCGGGTTCAATTCCCGTTGCCGGCAGCATGTGAGTTTGGTTGGTGGTCACCATGCCGGATAGGTTGGGCATCTTCCGGGTACTCCAGCTTCCCCCCACAACACAAAATAATTTCTTTCAGTAACAAGTAAATAGCTGGAAATTGCAGCTATAATAAAAAATTCGTCCTTCTTCTGTGAGTCTAGAAAGTTAATTAGGAAGGAGTGGCTCGGAAAGGACCTCAAAAACTTTTAAATACACACACAGAGTTTCTGTCTTCTATCTAGCGAAATATCTACAGTAAAATATATATAACAAGGGTGCTTAGCCCTACTCCATTTTGGTCCCCAACTTCTACCCCTCTAGGTTGGTCAAAAACATAAAATCTTCTGAAATTTAATATTTTTTGCAAATATTCAACAGCAAATGAATAGACTATGCTTGAAAACCTTTAATTACATGTGTTGGACTATGATTTTACCCAGATTTATGGAATTATAAACAAGAGGGACATGGGTTCTAAGGTGCTCACCTGAGACCCAAACAAACGAAACAACTATGAGAAGGTGAGGTTAAGAATAATAAATGTAGTTTATAAAACATAAATATTTAATTTCCAGGCACATTTTCATTATCAAACTCTGCTGAGATATCATTAGAGCAAATGTTCTGACAAGGTTTCATGAAGATTGGACAAACAAATGAGACTTCTTGGGTGTAAAAAAATGTTTCACAAACGCCATATTATAAGTTAAACTTCCCGGCCCCATTTGATGTCATGTTTTTTTGACGCACAGGAAGCATTTTTGAACAAAGATGAAACATCATTTTTGAGTCTCTCGCCCGCTCGCACTCCTGTTCACTACATATACATCAATTTCAATAACAAGGATTTTAAAAGAAAACTTGGTTCATAATCTGAAGAAATTTGCTATAGAATCAAACCAAGCTAATTTTTCTTACATTATTGTGGAATCTAGCCAGCAATATCAGACTATAAGATTTTTAAAGCATTTCACATATTTTTAACACTTTCTGTTGCCATGGCAACCCAAGTTTTCAACATATGAGTCTCTGTGCAAAGAGGGTTTAATGTATGTGCGTAAAGAGTCGTCCCAGATAAGCCTGTTCATTCCGCACAGGCTTATCAGGAACAACACTTTCCGCTTTTATTGTATTTTTGTTTGAAGGAAGACTTCTTGACAAAAATCCAATTTAGGCAGAAAGTGTTGTCGCTGATTATCTTGGACGACACTTTACGCACATACATTTAACCCCTTTTTCTCGAGTGTGGATCATATTCAGATGATTCAAAAGAACTTACATAAAATGACCATTCAATGGACCTGAATGCAAAGTGTGATTTAAATTCACCTAGTAAATTGTTGATGAGCACAAAAGCTGACTGAGGCAATAGCAAGTTCTGTAGTAAAGTGAAAACTCAAGCCTTTGAAACAAACACAAATTCCATTGTGTGACGCTTATGAACAAGGATTTGTTTTCACGTTCCGTATGTATTTGTAATTTAAATATATCCATCTGTTCTGGTCCACAGTCTTTATGCCTTTTCCAGGATAATTGCAATTAATAGCAATAAATGATTATTTATGTAAAAAGTCAGGTCTTATATTATGTATGATCGTTTCAGGCATTTTTGTCAAACTATCCAGACATTTATAGTTTTATGCATTCTGATTGTAACATCTATATATGTGAACAATATGAAATAAAGTTACTGTAAATTATTTTTAGATAAAAATATTGAACAATACCATACTTGTTTTACAAATCACCATTTGGCAATGCATGAAATGGGGAGGCGTAGTATGTACACTACATTATTACTGCACCATTCACTTAATATTCATTTATAGAATAAATAAGCATATAGTTTATTATATCATATCATATTGAACAACAAAAAGAACACACTGAATTGATATTTAAGTATTAAGAGTTGCCAATCTGTTAGTTTGGAAATTTGTTGCAATGTCCAACTTTCAAACAGCCAATACAGAATATATTGTTTGCTGTTTTACTTCATAATATACCAATATGATTGATATTTTATTACAGCAAATTCAATCATTGCAGCATAAAATAAAATAATTGAAAGGTCACATTGAATTATTTTTAAGTGCTTAATTATAAGAACATAAACAAAATACATGTACTGTTTAACATTTTTGTTTCAATATTCATAGAAACTATACACAATCAAATGTTATAATCATTTAAAAGAAAGAGATAAAAAAAAAACATTTTTTAAAGACAACAATATAATTATTTATAATGATAATGTATTTTTCAGTTTTCACATGTAATACATCTTTATTCCCCCAGCAACAATATAACTATTGTGTACATATATTTTTTAAATGTCAGTTATGTTTCATTTTCAAAGCATTTGTGTGTACATATTAGCAGCAATATAATAATTATTTCAGCAATCAACATATTAATTATATAAATGGAGTATAACTTTATAGAAACAAGTAATATTTAGTTTGTCTTCCCTTAAAAAACAAAGTAAAAAAAAAAAACAATTTAATTCGTTAAATGTAAAAAAACATCAGTGGGCTACATTTGACATTAAAAATGTAAGCCTAAAATAGTTAATTTTTAAAATAAAGGCTTCCAAAATACTTGTAAAATTGTATTATATTCATGAGTATTGTTCTCATAAGTCTTGAGTTTTGTAGTATAATGACTCCAATAAGCTATCAAAGGCACAAATACAGCAATCGCACTAAGGCACAAATACCATATGTTTAATTAAAATAAATATATGAATAACAGAAACGTATTTGTCTCTCAATAATTGATAAAGGCTTATGAAACATATAAAGCAGAATATATAAATAAACAAATATTGATGCATGTACATCTCAATAATTAATGAACAAAATACATGTTTAGCTGTACATGAAAGATAAGATTTGTTTTGTGACAACTGCAGACATGAAGGAAGACAAAGGAACTTATCAGCATTAACATAAATAGTTGTAATACATTCTTGTTTTGAAATGATTTAAGCTGAGGTGCATTAAAACAACTAATTTTCAAAATAAAGTTTAATAGTTCATAAAAGATAAACTGTACACATAGCATTTCCTTACCTATATATAAACTGCAAGGACTCAATGTGCCTTCCAAAGAATAGATATAACATTTATAACCGTGTTTATATTGGGGCTTTTTTGCGACTTGAAAAGCTATTGCAAATCCATAACACAGATTTTATTGTTGTCAAATAGTCCCACAATGATCTGGTGAATGTTGGTGTTGTAGCAGACATACACGGGCGTGCCTACTCCATCTTTCTGTGTAACCAGTGTTGCCAGTTTCTTTTTCCCCTCACGATCCACCTGTATGACAGTATCGGAGGTTGTTCCACAGACAATGACTTGTCCTGCAGGTGTAACATCTACCCTACTTGGGCCTTGTAGTTCAGGGTCAGTGAAGGTGGATATCAGGCTGCCATCTGTGGCCAGTGTGAGGAGATTGTTCTGAGGCTAGTTGGTGATATAGATCCTGTCACCCGCAGGATTCAAGGCACATCTGCCCACTACAAAGCATAGAACATGTTAAACATAAACAGATCAGCATTAAATACATTAACACTTGAAACATATCTAAAATTAAATCTCATAAAAGTTCAAAAGTGATTTAAACATAGACAGTAGTGATTACATTTCATGTTAAAACATTGGTATGCACATCTTTTTTACAATTTGTTCAATATTCAACTCTATATATATATTACATTTACCTGTAATGACACCACCTGTATCCTCATAAAGCTTTTTAACAAGTGTCCCAGTCAGTGTGTAGCGGTAGAGAGCAGTGCCGGATGTAATATACAATGCTCCCTGATCGTGGGCAATGCCAACAGCAGCATGTGGTAGCTGAAACTTCCTCCCAATCACCAGCTGCCCCTTTCTAACAGACATAAACTGCACACACGAGCAATCAAGAGCCACAGCCACCTCACTGAATGTGATTTGGCAAATGTCCTCCAGATAACCAGACACATCACAGTGGCTGGACACCTTGTAATGCTTGTCCAAAAGTTTTACTCTCTTATTAAAGTGATCTGCAACAATGACCTGACCACTAAGCAGGCTGCAAATGCCTGTAATATAGTAAGTCTGATTTGTGTCACTTGATATTTCCACATTATACTCAGACTTTTTCCTCACAGTCAGCAACTGATCTGGAATCATCTTCAGTGTGAGGGACTGCATACTGTCTACCATTCTCCCAAGACTAGACTGTTGTGACAAGTACTGCTGAATGTCAATGTTAGCCTGGAATATCATTGAACTCTGCACTTTCACAGGGTTCTCCTTCAGATATGTCTCAGACTCTAGTATTTTCTGAAGACTTTTCCTGTTAGCAATGAACTCAATGTCTTTCTCGCTCTTACCACAAAGGCTCTGTACAGCTTCACTGAGTTGTTGCAGTTCATCCTTCAGCATGTTGCAGCGTTCAACATCTTTCTTAAGAGAGGTTTGCAATGTGGTCCTTATTTCATTCAGTTCTTTTAAGGTTGTATTTTCTAGTTCATCCAAAGCAGCATTTAATTTCGTACCTTGCTCTCTGATTTCTTGCAGTTTTTCATTATATGATTCCTCCACAGACTGAATGCTGGCCTCATGTGTTATCTTAAACTTATTTAGTTCAGCAATAATAGTTTGAATTTTGTTTGATAACTGCTCAATATCCACTGACAGATTTCTGGCTGAATCAGAAATAAGAGCCAAAATTGGTACACTGTCTGACATAGCAACAGGAGTTAAAATGATCAATTTCATATACACAATATCTAGTTTATCTTAAACATAATAAAGAAGGGTCATATTGATTATATTTCAAAGCAGGTAATGTATTTACAAACATTTCTAATTAAGTCAAAAGTATTTCCCTACCTGTTTTAAACCCTGATCAATTAAAACATTTGCATTACAAATCAAAAATGAGTGGCCCATTTTGTAATCTAGACATCTAGCAAAGAATGTCCTCATCTATTATAGTTTAATATTTAAAAATGCTATAAACAACTCGAGGGGTGAAAGCGAAACAGTTCTAAGTGACATGTTTTTCACAAAATGATTTTTTTTTTATATTTTGCACCACAACATCCATGCCCATCATGTATTAAAATATCTTAGTTCCAGGCAATCAAATAAAAAGTAAAATTGAAATTTGTCCTAAAGCTCTAAGTGAAATTTAATTATGTTTTTAGTGCGAAAAGGCTCTATTTGCAGTGAATTGCTACTTAGAGCTCTTTCGCATTCAGGTTGTTGATGTTAAGATAATTCTAAATGACACTTTTATCAATTATTGAGTAATATATTTACAATAAATAATATATTTGTATTTGAAAAAACTCCTGAATAGATACTTTTATGTAACTGATGAAAAAATAAGAAAAAATATTGATAAAATTATGCACTTAGACCTTTNTGTGAATCCTTAGGTAACCATTCTGGTGTGATGTGATTTGGTTGCTTACTGTGTTGGTGAAATGTTAATCAGTAGGTTACCATTCTGTTGTGATGTTATTCGGTTGATTACTGAGATGGTGAAATGTGAATCAATAGGTAACCATTCTGGTGTGATGTGATTTGGTTGCTTATTGTGTTGGTAAAATGAGAATCCGTAGGTAACCATTCTGGTGTGATGTGATTCGGTTGGTAACTGAGATGGTGAAATGTGAATCAGAAGGTAACCATTCTGGTGTGATGTGATTTGGTTGCTTATTGTGTTTGTGAAAGGAGAATCCATAGGTAACAATTCTGGTGTGATGTGATTTGGTTGGTAACTGAAATGTTAATCAATAGGTTACCATTCTGGTATGATGTGATTCGGTTGGTAACTGATCTGGGTAATTGTGAATCAGTAGGTAACTATTTTGGTGTGATGTGATTTGGTTGGTTACTCTGCTAATGGATGCCCATCAGTTAGTTTCTATTCTGGTGTGATATGATTTGCTTTGTATCGGTTCCAGTGGATGTTAATCAGAAGGTTACAATTCTGATGAGATGTAATCAAACAACTGAATGATGTCAATTTGTGCAAATTATGATATTTTGTAAATTTGCTAATTATTGCCTTATAACAGGTCAGTTACCTATCTAAGTTGCAATGCCCATTCAAAAAATACTAGGTGTGTTATTTATAATACAACGTTCAACACCATGCTAATACTTATTATTGTAAATCATTAAAAATATAAAGTTGTAAATTACTTTCCCATAACGTTCGTTGTTTAATGGACATGACTGCCTACAAAATAATTCCAAAATCTGCATAAGTATTAATCAATATAACAAATATGATAGAATATAGCAACATGATGGAAAAATCAGCATTAAATTCCGTTATGTGTTTCAAGAAGGAATGAAAAAAATAAGGTTCAATCAAGTTCGTTGATACAATTCACCTTTTCTTACATGTTACTGATTGTTGGAAACACACACAACATCTACTATACTTCTCGTTATTGTTTTTGTAAAACAGTACAATATAAAAAAAATCCATTCAGTGTTTTGGGACACTTGATTACAAACAATTGCAAAAAAAAAGTATTAAGAATAAAATAAGATAAATTGTCAATTTGAACTTTTCAGCACTATTAAATGATATAAATATAGTATTGTTATGCTATCTGTTTGAAGCAAAATGGTTCTAAGTAACAATTTTTCCAAATATATTTAAAAAATACTCATATTAAGAATGTTAAGAGTATTTAATTTAAAAAATATGCAATAAAGTGAGAATTTCCAATACTTTTCAATTCACTTTATGTCAGTTAGAACTTTTTGCTCTGAAAAATAAGTTGAAAAAAAATATTTTTTTCTGTACGAAAAGGTTCTAAGTGCCATTTTTTGCATTGTATGTATAATATTCTTAGTTTCAAAATGTAGAAAGTATTGCATATGAAATAAATACTGTAAATTGATCATTAAACGTTGTTTTAAAATCACTTAGAACTTTTTCGCTCTTAACTTTAAGTAAAAAAAAATTGAAATTTTAGTGCGAAAAAGGTCTTAGTGACATTTTTTCAAATAACTTCTTTATTTGTGAAAATACAAACATATTTAAAAAAAATGTGATTTAAGCAGACAATTCTGAATATAACTTTACATTTTAAAGCCTTCATTGTTTTAATTGAACTTCTGATACAGTTTAAATCTTCTCCTGAACATTTTTGAAAAATGCATTTAGAGCTGTTTCGCTTTCACCCCTCGAACTGAACAATGAAAATTTTAAATAATTTAGAGATTTGATTGTTGCAATAGATTTCAACCTACTTTTTATAAATGTGTTCATTTTTAACTGCGTGTAACACTTAATGACCAAGTGCCCCTTACCTGTGATTCAGTAAAACACAATCAGAGCAGCACAACTGGCTGTGGTCCTGGCAGAACATTTTCAACAAACCCTATCACGCTACAACTACACCACTAGGGCTCGAATACTTCACAACAGCATTCTAATAAAAAGTTAACGATACACAAAATTTGCAAATTGTGGATGAAAAGCATTACAAATGTAATGTTTAATAATTTTACCGGTTTTAATTGATGATCATCCATTATTGATCCGATATTTTTCTTAGTCTTGGGTGTTATCTTGTTTGGTTGAATATAATTAATACATTCTTTTGTGAGACTATGATATATAAACATATTACATTTATCTAAAATTAAATACTTTGGAGAGCACCATTTAAACTGTGCTATTATATCAACGAGAGCAAATTTTATCATAATGAACGAAAATGTTATTTGCAGTTCTGGTAATACAATGATAATGCACATACTATAAAGCCTAATGCCGGAAGTCAGTCGAAAACAGTTCCCTTTTTTAATAATTGTATACAAAGTTGTATGATGTTAAAAACCATTACCCGCCAACTTTATTAATTAGCAGTCTCTGTCCCGATACTAGTATTTAAGCCTTAACAAGCAATATCTTAACATAGATAAACGTTGTTAATGTTGGTTTGTGTTGAAACAGATAATCAGTTATATCAATGAGATCAAAGATCGGGGATGTTTTTTTTTTATTGACACAGTAATTACCTGCATCCCATTCATATCAATTTAAGGTGTTGCGCCAGTTGTGGTCATTTATTTCTCATTACTTGTTACTTTTTATGTGTATCTATCAATACAATACTAGGTGAAAATGAAATTAAAAAATCAATGGTAACTGGCCAAACCCGAATCATCTATACATATTAAAAATATTTATATGCGTGTCCTTCGAACTATTGGTTTGCCGTACATAGCTATTTGACTTGATTATCTTTACTAGTGTGAATCATCGCGATCATGCTAAATATATTGGTTATAGTTGACAAACATATTATTTTTAAATCAATAAAAATGGTATATATCATGTTATTGTATAAAACACATAAAGAATCTTTTATTTACTTGTCAAGTTTTCATGATAATTATCGCATACGCCAAGTATCTTCCTTTAGGATATATTGAGTCTAAAGACAATTCTGATTTCGCATAAGTAAACAGGAAAGGGTGGAAATGATGATTTACAGACAACCTGACCCCACACTGACCTTGATGGAATGTACATAAGGCATCAAAAGAGAGGTTCCAATTGCACTGCTGGAACAACGGCTTATGTTAAACTCAATGAATGTTTAAAGTTCAATAATGAAAAAAAGATGATTTCAAGGAAACAATATATCAGGATATAGGCAACACAAATACTAATTTAGTATAAACTATACAAGTGCACAGAATGCAATACGGTAGTTATTGTTTAATATGAATACATAGCCTTTAAGTGTAAACAATCTAGTGCTGACAATGTCCCAAATAAAAGGAGCGACACACGAACTGTATTTATTTAAAGAGTTGAATGTGAAACAGTGATATCAGCTTAGCCTTTTAATTGGAGATAAAATAGTTTCACACTGAACACTCAGTTTACATAGCTGTAAACCACAATGCTGCATGCATTAGCCCACGCAGAATGAGAATTTTGTTTTATTACACAAACAAAGTCAATTGATTATCTGCTTATGTAAGTGAGGCAAAATTTTAAAGATTGCATGTTTTCTATAACGCGCAGTTTTGCTATTTTTCACAAACATGAAAATTCCATTTATTAATTTCGGCCTACTGGCGGGAAATTTTCTCAAGCTTTAATTTGACAGTTAAACAGGTCAAGAAAGCTCAAAATATAAATAAGGCAGCTACGTCGAAAATGTTTTCATAGAGACAGTTCTTGGATACAAAGCAGTCACCTTTCATGTTCGGAAGTTGGAATATCAATAACAAAACTATGATGTAGTGATGGCGGTGCGTTAAGATAATGGAACCTCAATGACCTTAACCTTTTCCGATGTTACATTATTGTCCCTTATTGGTTCACACTTTTAAATATCACTCAAAATTACAGAGTTTCATGACCTTAATGTGTAAATTTTATGATGGTAAAAATGACTTTACTACAACCAGTTTTGGCTGAATTATGGCCCTTTGTCTATTTGTCCACCGAAGAACTAGATGAAGTGGATTTGACTGTTTCCAAGCATGTGTTGTAGTGGCGTCAGTGACACATTTCAAGTCACCACAGTCAATTAGCCTACTCACCCTTTTCCTGAGTAAGTTTGTTTGCTAGTAATAGTGCACAAACTTATGTGAGAAAATAATAATTTCCCTAATTGAATCTGAGCTAGTGGTAGACTGGTTGTAGAAGTAAGTTATGTGGCAAGGCCAGAAATCACACACTCGACCTCGGATTTGTAGTCCAGCATTCAACCAACTGGTCAAGCTGGCCCAGTAGGTGACGGTATTAAACCCCATATTAATTTTGCTTAATACCAGTGGTTATTTTTTATCAGATATATACCGTTAGCCTCACCTAATAAATCAGAAACTTGTATGGAGACGTCTGTCCAGGTGTCAGCCTTGCCTGCTTTATACCTGTTTAAAAAACTTTTGAAATGAATTCCACACAATTGCTATATTTGCTTTTATATATTAAACTTTTTATAGCTTCACCTGCATGTGTGAGTCAAGGTGATTTCTTCTGACATCTCCAACTGTGATGAAATGTTCCTTGGCTGGCACTCTGCCAAATGTGCCCCATCAGTTCGACTTAGCTGCACAATGACTCGCTTTGTCATACTTAACGTTATTAGTTTGTTTTTGGCATGTTTACTGTTATAAGTTCAAATGATAGTTGCATTCAAGACTTCGTTCGAGGATCATTTAAGTGAGAAGTGTAATTTCATTTTGTCAGCCAGTTTTTCCACGGTATATAATGTAGTGGCAGTAGAAACATATATGCCATGGGTTTTAACAATAAACAAAAGTGTGTATTTTCAAGGTGCAGATAATATAACAGGTAAATGTTAATTGTAACATGTACTGGAGTTTACTTTACTTTCAGGATGACGCATTTCTGCATTTTGCCCATTAAGACAGGGCCTGTATTCACCAACACATTCTTAGTTTTAAGAATAAAGAATAGACTTAAAACCAAGAAAAAAACATCCAGTGTTTGAATATATATAGGTTACCACTGGTGATGATATCATTAACAAAATGTTCTACATGAAGAATGATGTATATTGAGTTGGTTCATACAACGTTTGACTCAAAATTAAATCAATTTTTGAATATTCCAATTTAAAGAATATTCTTAGACATTAGTCTAAGAATTGTTTGGTGAATACGACCCAGGTTTACAGTGTTGATTTGTAGTTTCATTTAACCTCTCTGGATGAAACAACGAAAACTGACAAAACAATGATAGAGACATTTTATTCTGTTTGGCATAAACCAGGTAAGAGTTGATTCAAATAAATTACAATAAATATCATCATATTTGCATGGAAAATATATTGCATTTTTATTAACGATTTTAACAATTTCGCTACTTATGCTACCAACATACTGATTGTGCTGATAAATAATGAATGCAATAACAGCCGATCTTTATTTCATTGACAACACAAAATAATATCTGCAACAGTACACATGTTATGTTAATAAACTGAATATATATTTTGTTGGCGTTAAATCCTCACATCAGACTAGTAGATTTGAGCTGTGTTCTGGAAAAATGGAGCTTAATGCATGTACGGAGAGTGTCGTTTCAGATTAGCCTGTGTACTTCACTCAGGCTTATCAGGGACAACACTTTCCACTTTTATGGAATTTTTCGTGTAAAGAAAGTCTCTTCTAAACGAAAATGTAGTTTAGGCAGAAAGTGGCATCCGTGATTAGCCTTTTTCTGGTTGCACAGGCTAATCTGGAAGACACTTTGCCTATTCATTAAGCCCAGTATTTCCAGAACGAGGCTCATTTCATCCTCCTCAAATCTTATGTCGACAATAATGGTAAAAAGTTTGCTTGAATACCAGTACGAAATAGTGTTAGAAAACAATCGCACATTTAGCATCCTTACAATCATACAGACAATAAGAACTGGGGTTTGCCCTGTGACCAGGTCAAGAGGTCACAGGTTTGTTCCCACTATGGGAGCTGTCTTGGGAATTTTTCAAATTAACCAATTACTGGTTGTCTCTAGGAAATCACTTCTTTTTATTGCGAATGCCTACATGTACATAAGCCTATGTTTTTTATGAATAAGTTTAAAGCAAACTAAAAAGGAATAAAATAAAGGATGACATAATAACATGTTTAAGTATAATATCACAAAAATGTATTAGGAATACAGTATGATTGAAGGTGTGTAATAAATACAAATATTTACTTTCACAAACATGATTTTGCTAACAAAAATAAATTTCAAATAAAGACTGTTATTCACAATTTATATAAAATTACCTGAAATAATTGCCTGCTAGCACCAACATGTTATTCACTACAGCCACTGCCAAAAGATCGTAACAGTCTTAATTAAGTCATATTTCAATTGTATACACATAACAGTTCCTTATTTATAATATTGGAGACAAATATTAAAGTTTAAAATTACATACATGTATGAAACAGGTACATAATTACCAATTTGTACCACAAAAGCACTTATATAGTTTGCAGAAAAAAAAGGAAAAATCATGAATGTACCTTGCTACATCATTTCCCCAATTTCCATAGTGCCAGTTACCACAAAACTTCTAATTTGGCAGCACATATGTCCATAGAATACCTTTCTTACACAATGACACACATTTATTTTCTTCCATTACAGATTCTGATCTTTCCTGGTATTAATTCAATCATAAGCGTTGGTGATATGAAGTAATTCAATGACAAGAACTAGTTCAAAAGCCTTCCTGACATGAACTTGTTCAAAAGCCCTTCTGATATGAATTAATTTATAAGCCTATTTTATGGGCTTAGCCTAAACAAACCACTTTTGGAACGATTACAATTAGCCCCAGCTTCCTAGTCAATCAACGTAGTCAGTGTACATATTTGTATGTGCATGTAATGAATAGTTGTGAGCCTCGCAGTGGCAAAAACGAGCTTAAAGGGACTGTCCACTAGATTTTGGCATGTATTGAAGCATGTCATTAAATGCTCTATATTGATAAATTCAAACATTTGACCTAAAAATCTGCAGTTAAAAAACAAGAATACAATTTAAAAAGGGAAAAAAAAGTAAACCTCATCAGGGCTCGAACCAGTGACCATCGGGGTCCTGGAGTAAAAACCAATTAGACCGCTCGGCCATCCTGACAAGTATGTACGATAGCCGTATTTTATACCATATATAAGCAATCCTCGTAGTTTTACAAAATATAGCGACAATAACAGAACTTTCCAAATTATTCAATCGTTTCGCGTCGAACGACGCTTTATGATTTTGAGGTTTTCAAATCGTCAAAAGATGCATATAATGGATATTTAAGAGCATTGTAAATGGACAGTATTACTATTTCCTCAAAAATATCATAACAAACGCGAAAATTTGCGAATATGAAACAACTTTTTTTAATTTTGTCAATTTACCAATCTGTTGGACGGCCCCTTTAATGCATGTGTGTAAAGTGTCGCCCCAGATGAGCACAGGCTAACCTTGTGTGACACTTTCCGCTTCTATGGTATTTGTTTATTTTGTTTATGGGAAGTCTCTTCTTAGCGAAAATCTAGTGTAGGCGAAGAGTGTTGTCCCAGATTAGCCCAGATTAGCCGGTGCGGACTGCACATTTTAATCTGGGACGAGACAAGGCACATGCATTAAAAACCGTTTTCCAAGAGCGAGGCGCATATGTTTTAAACAAAATTAACCACTTCTAAACATGCCAGACGTACCAGATATCTTGACTCTGAAAGACTAAGATAAAACAACAGAATGTCCACATAAAGGATGTCCCATCTATTGTAACTGCCAGTGAAGGCGGAAAGTGTCGTCCCTGATTACCCTGTGCGGACTGGGACGACACTTTACGCACATGCATTAAGCCCAGTTTTCCCAGAACGCAGCTCTATTGTAACTTCATGACTTTCCTTCGTCATCCATGGCACACTTGCCATACTCCCAGATCTGTTCTCTGTTGGTTCGCTCCTGGCGACGTTTTTCTGCAAAATAGAGATTATTTGAGCCTTGTCCTGGGAAAACAGGGCTTAATGCATGTGCTTAAAGTGTGGTCCAAGATTAGTCGGTGCAGTTTGCACAGTCTTATCAGGGACGAAACTTTCTGCTCAAACTGGAAATTCATTTATAAGTGATTTCCTTAAAATGAAAATTTCTATCATAGCGAAAATTATTGACCCTGATCAGACTGTGTGGTTTGCACAGGCTTATCTGGAATGACACTTTACGCACATGCATTTAGTCATGTTTTCACAAAATGAGGCTCATTTTGTTCGCTAGTTTGAGATTGAATCTGTTGAAAGGGTCAACGAAACACCCACAGCATGGAATACCCAATAATTAAAAAAACACTCAAGAATGTGTTAAAAACAAATTGACATATTAAGCAGTAAACAATCCAAGTTTAAGATTAAGTTTTTTACCTATTACAGATGGATATTTCTAGAACCACTTTTCTAAAATAACTCTTAACACAATGATTCAAAAACAGGACATAACTCAAGTATCATAATATAACGGCAAATATTCTACACCAGAATGATTGTCGTTTTATGCATACAAATACAACCAGTAAGTTTCATAAGATTGCAGACAAATACAAATTATTTACAAAAGTTTAGTTTTCATCTTGCTCAGGAAAGCCTTCAATTGGGGAAACAATTAGCATGTCAAACCCAAAACCAAAATGTTAAGACAATATTCATTTATGTCACAGAAAGTGAAATAAAATTTCAAATGAGTTTGTTTCAGTTCAGGGGAAAACTCAATGAATTTAAAGGAATTTTATGAGGCGATGGAGTTTATATTGGTAAAATCTAAAGAATACAAAAATGTCTGTGATGGAACAATCGGACAGAAAAACTACAGTCAAAGTAACCCCTTTTATATGCCATATCTTGTGACCCCAATATGACTTTGTTGAAGCAGCAACATGAAATTTATCAATTGCTTCAAATCAGAGGTTGGAATACATGCCAGAACAAACGTGTGGTGACTGGTCATGAAATAATTTCAACCAGCTTGCCCACAAAAAAGTGTTAGTTGGTTTACTGACCATAGTAAAATAAGTGAAATACTGTTGAAAATCACAAAATAATCTATATGAGCCTTGCTTTGTGATAACGTGGATTGATTCATGTGTGCAAGTGTTTAAGTGTTCTCCCTTAAAAGCCTGTGCGGACAGGGATGACACACAAAACCTTGACTGGATTGTCCCTAAGAAGATACTTCCTTTTAACAAAAAATACCGTTAACGCGTAAAGCATCTTACTTGATTAGCCTATTTTGACTGCACAGGTTAATCTGGGACGACACTTTACGTATAAACTGGATTGTTGCTAAAAAGCTTAAACGAGACTTAATTTTAACGAAAAAAAGCATTACAGCGGAAAGTGTCATACCTGCTGATTAGCCCGTGCAGTCCACACTGACTAATGAGGCACGTCACTTTACACCTAAACTTGATTTTCCCTCAGAAAAGACTTCCTTTAAACGAAAAATACCATACAAGCAGAAAGTGTCGTCCCTGATTAGCCTTTGCAGACTGCACAGGCTAATCTGGGACGACACTTCATTCAAATGTATTAAGCCATGTTTTCCCAGTGCGAGGCTAAAAAAAATCTTACAGTACCAATTTTTTTTTTATAAGAATAGACTTCCTTTCAATAAAAAATACCATACAAGCAGAAAATGTCGTCCCTGATTAGCCTGTGCAGACGCACATTCATTAAGACCATGTTTTCACAAAGCGAGGCTAATGACAAACGAATCTTTCAGTGCACACAAAACCAACCTTTCGCTTCCTTGAGCTGCTGTCGCTCCCTGTCCCGTTTCTCCTTGGATACGTTGGTTGCTATGCCGAGGGCACCTGCCACCAGACGTCGAGCGGCCGTCGCCGTTGTCTCCGGGCGGGGCTTGTAGGGCTGCAGGAACTCTGAAATATGACACAAGAATGAACGAAGACTGGAATCATGACTAAAGACTTCATTCCAGGGGCGGAATCCACAAAGTTTCAAAGAAACATTTCAACAAAAGTCATTTATAATAATAAAAAATAATAAAAAATTATCTTTTGAGAATCATGTTCTTGAAAAATTTGTTGATAAGTTACTAGATTAATTTTATACTAGATGATGATTATATATAATAAAAATAAAATAAAGTCTTTGTTTAGTTTTAAGACATGTACTTGTGTTCACAAACAACATATAAATTTACAAAAAAGATCTGAAGAAAAGGTTAAACAATTAAGCTNTTCTCCGTTATTAACAGATGGTGTACAATGCCATTTGGCGTGCATCATCGTCTTATCCATATATACACTCATACCAAGTTTAAATGAAATCCGCCAAAGCACTTCCAAGATATTGCTCCGGACACAAAAGTGTCTAAAGTAAAAAGCATTTTTTCAAGATACAAAGGGCCATTACTCCGTTATTAACAGATGGTGTACAATGCCATTTGGCGTGCATCATCGTCTTATCCATATATATACTCATACCAAGTTTCAATGAAATCTGCCAAAGCACTTCCAAGATATGGCTCCGGACACAAAAGAGCCGGACGGACGGACGGACAGCCGGACGGACGGACAACGCCAAAACAATATCCCTGCGCCTCTGGCGGGGGAAAATTATCTTTTGAGAATCATGTTCTTGAAAAAATTGTTGATACGTTACTAGATTATTTTGATACTAGATGATGATTAAAATAATAAAAATAAAAGAAAGTCTTTGTTTAGTTTTAAGACATGTACTTGTGTTCACCAACAACATATAAATTTTCAAAAAAAATCTGAAGAAATGGTTAAACAATTAAGCTTCAGTAATAAATGGTATAGCTGTCTTCATTGATAACATTACACTGTATATGTGTTGTATATAATTGTTTGCACCTGTACAACGCTTGGCCTTGAGTTTGGACTGTCTAGACGCCATGGTGAGAGGGCAGGTCTTTAACAAAGGGTGAACAGTGTTCAACGCATCCTGGGCTGAAAACACAAGGAAGAAAGCCTATGTGCCTTGTTCTGGGAAAAATGGTCTTAATGCATGTTCATAAAGCGAAGTTCCAGATTAGCATGTGCAGTCTGCATAGGCTAATCAGGGACAACACTTTCCGCCTAGACTGCATTTTAATTTTTAAGAGACTTCTTTTGAACTTAAAATTTCATAAAAGCAGAAAATGTCGTCCCTAATTAGCCTGTGCGGACTGCACAGGATACTCTTGGTTGACACTTGATGTACATGCATTAAGCCTAGTTTTCCCAGAACGCAGCTCATATATTGTATATACTGTCAATGAGTTGCAATATGTCGTTAATTTCTTTTTGTTTGTGTTGATATAAATATTTGACACTTAAGCACTATGTTGTTGTTTTTTTTACTAACATTTGGAATGAAATTTTGTATAATATCATAGTGAGATGCATAACATTCTTAAAAGACCAATCAAATTGATGTGTGCTTAAAATAGTGATAGTAAACGCTTAAGGTTACACGATGGGTTGTTATGCAATAGATTTGGCTGAAGTATTAGGACAGTTAAATATTCCATACCAGCTACTGCACTGCTAAATATCCCCAGAGCGTGAGTATCATCCACCCACTTGAGATCAAAGCCTCGAGACCTGCAGCAAACAACACAGTATTTACTTTTTATCAGTTAGATATTCATTTTGACGCCTTTATTGTCCCTTTGAAAATAAAATTACAAGACTTTCCTACTAGGTTCATTTTTAAAGGCTTCATTTCCAACCCTTAGATACTGATGAGCAGCAAACAGGATAAAACCTGGACAGCCTGCGAGTTACTTGCTTTTGAGCGGGACAGGGCTTAGCAGAGTAAACAAAGTGCAGGAATTCAGTACAATTGGTAATTTAATGTGTGCATCATTAGATATCATTTGGAAAAATTATTTGACCAAGAGGTCATAAAGATTGGACATAAAATGAGGCTTCGAGAGTTTTAAAAAGGTAAATATTGGTATACATACAATGCACCACGAACGACAGACCCAAGCAGATCACAGAAGCTCACCATCAGCACGTTGTGCTCAGGTGTGCTAATACAAAAAGTTACGGTTCTTTCACTCATCATTTCCTCTAAATGTTCTTTCAATATATAAAGTTTTATATTAATCCCTACAATACTTATGAATGTATGCTCGGCAAAATAACAAAGAGAAATAACTCTGTAAATAGCAAAGGGAAGGTTATTGTCCTTGTACTCAGCATTTTCTCTGAAAGCCATCTATCAATATATTAAGTTATACTTTAATACATTTAAGATTGTACTACCGGTATATAAAAAATAAGCAAAGGGCAATAACTCCAAAACAAAACCTGATAAGATAGTTATTTCTAGTACTCTGAACTCAGTCCTGGATTACCCATTACACAGAGTAGGCAACTGTTTATGGGCAAATTATAATGTTGTATTGGCATTACGTATCATGTATTATAGTGACATTATATACTTATTAAAGGACACTGTCACAGTTTAAGTCTTGCCAGCCATGGCATTGGTAGTCTAATTAAAATGAGTGAAATCGACTGAGCACTTGCTCTCTATAAGGCACTAGGCCGACAAGGGGCCTCGGGCGTGGGCCCCACAAGTTTTACTGCCTATGGGCCTCCACCAAGCTAATCCGGCACTTTCTGCACTTCTTCTCAATATCCTTTATCAATGTGCTAAGATTTGTTTAAATAACTTCAAAATTAATAAAAATAATGCTAGCACAAGAAAAATGGCTTAAAGGAAATAACTCTTCCGCCTAAAGCCTTCTTAAAGCCACATCAGTATATGAATTTTCATTTGAATCCATTCAATATTTTTTCATGTATGCTCGGCACAAGAAGTCTGACGGCAGACGATGCGATCATTGTATTCCTGCATTTTGCATACAAATTATGATGCCCACTGGTTGTTTTTGTGTTTTTATATCTACAAACATCTATGTTACCAAACCACATCTGTCTTAGAAATTTTGACTTTTGCTATAAGGAACATTGATTTTTTTATTGGGAAACTTTATTTTCCGAAATAATTTCCGTTGATTTTTTAGTAATCTTGGGGCTTGAATCAAGAGTATTGTTCTTCTAAGACTTTAGTTTTGTAGTATATTAAATGACAAGCGGATATCGAAGGCACAAATACGATAATTGCGCAAATACGAAATACCACAAGTTTTATTTAAAAACAACACATAAATAACCGAAATATATTTTTTTCTCAATAATTGATAAAGGATAGTGTAACATATAAATCAGAATATATAAATAATAAAATATTAATACATCTCAATAATTACTGAACAAAATACATGTATAGCTGTATATTAATTATAAGATTTGTTTTGTGACATGAAGCATGCAAGACACAATAACTTATCAGCATTAACATAGATAGTTGTAATACATTCTTGTTTTGAAATGATTTAATCTTAAGTGCATTAAATCAACTCATTTTCAAAATAAAGTTTATTAAACAGTTAAATTCAAAAGATAAACTGTACAAATATCATTTCCTTACTTAGATATAAACTGCTAAGACTAAATGTGCCCTTCAAACATCTATGTTACCAGACCACATCTGTCTTTGAAATTTTGGCTTTTGCTATAAGGAACATTGATTTTTTATTGGGTAACTTTATTTTACGAAATACTTTGCGAATTTTCCGTTGATTTTTTAGTATTATTGGGGCTATAATCAAGAGTATTGTTCTTCTAAGATTTTTAGTTTTGTAGTATATAAAATGACAAGCGGATATCAAAGGCACAAATACGATAATTGCGCAAATATGAAATACCATAACTTTTATTTTAAAACAACACATAAATGACCGAAATATATTTTTTCTCAATAATTGATAAAGGATAATGTAACATATAAATCAGAATATATAAACAATAAAATATTAATACATCTCAATAATTACTGTACAAAATACATGTATAGCTGTATATTAATTATAAGGTTTGTTTTGTGACAAACAACTCCAGACATGAAGCATGCAAGACACAAGAACTTATCAGCATTAACATAGATAGTTGTAATACATTCTTGTTTTGAAATGATTAAATCTAAAGTGCATTAAAACAACTCATTTTCAAAATAAAGTTTATTTTACAGTTAAATTTAAAAGATCAACAGTACAAATATCATTTCCTTACCTAGATATAAACTGCTAGGACTAAATGTGCCTTTCAAATAATAGAAATTACATTTATAACCATGTTTATATTTGGGCTTTTTTTCCGCTGGAAAAGCTAATGAATTTCCATAACATGGATTTTATTGTTACCATAAAGTCCCAAAATGATCTGGTTAGTGTTGGTGTTGTAGCAGACAGACTCTGGCTTGCTTACACCATCTTTCTTTGAAGCAAGAGTTGCCAGTTTCTTTCTCCCCTCATGATCTACCTGTATGACAGTATGGGAGTCATATCCACTGACGATGACTTGTCCTGCAGGTGTAACATCTACACCGTATGGGGCTTGTAGCTCAGGGTCAGGGAAGGTGGATATCAGGCTGCCATCTGCAGCCAGTGTGAGGAGCTTGTGCTGGGCGCGGTTGGTGACATAGATCCGGTCACCAGCAGGACTCAATGCACATCTGTACACTACAAAGCATAGAACATATTACATACTAACAGATAAGAATTAAAAACATTCACCCTAAAAATTAAAAATAATCTCATAAAAGTGTATAAGTGTTTAAGGTATGCGGTAGTGATTATATTTTATGTTAAATATCAGTATATATACATGTATTTACAATATGTTCAATGTGTTCAATATTCAACTATATTTACAATACATTTACCTGTAGCGCCACCTTCTGTATTCTCATAAAGCTTTTTTACAAGTGTCCCAGTCAGTGTGTAGTGGTAGAGAGCAGTTGTATCAGTGATATACAATGCCCCCTGATGATGAGCAATTCCAAAAGCAGCATGTTGTAATTGTAACTTCCTCCCAATCACCAGCTGCCCCTTGCTAACAGACAAAAACTGCACACATGAACCACTAAGAGGCACAGCCACCTCACTGGATGTGATCTGGCAAATGTCATATGGTGAGGTAGACACATCACAGTGACTGGACACGTTGTAATCCTTGTCCAATAGTTTAACTTTCTTATTATTGATATCTACAACAATGACCTGACCACAAGGCAGGCTGCAAATACCAATGATATAGCAAGTCTGACATGTGTCACTTGATATTTTCACATTATACTCAGAGTTTTTCTTCACAGTCATCACCTGGTCTGGATTCATCTTGGGTGCAAGAGACTGCATACTGACTACAATACTCCCTAGACTAGACTTTTTAGACAGATACTGCTCAATGTCGCTGTCTGCCTGGAATATCATTGAACTCTGAACCTTAATTGGGTTCTCCTTCAGATATGTCTTTGACTCTTGTATTTTGTCCAGACATTTCATGTTGGCTATGAACTCAATGTCTTTCTTGCTCTTATCGCAAAGGCCCTGTACAGCTTCACTGAGTTGTTGCAGTTCATCCTTTAGTCTTCTGCAGTTGTCAACATCATTCTTGAGAGAGGTTTGCAGTGTGGCCCTTATTTCATCCAGTTCTTTCAGGGTTTTATTTTCTAGTTGATCCAAAGAAGCATTTAATTTCTTACGTTGCTCTCTGATTTCTTTCAGTTTTTCACTATATGACCCCTCCACTGACTGTATGCCGGCCTCTTGTGTTCTTGTAAACTTATTTAGTTCAGCAAGAATAGTTTGAATTTTGTTTGATAACTGTTCAATATCCACTGACAGCTTTCTGGCTGATTCAGAAATTAGAGCCACATTGGTACACTGTCTGAAATAACAACATGAGTGATCATAATCAATTTGACATGTATGATATGTCTTGTAAATATTTAAAGATGGCTTAGAAAATGATTTAAACAACTGAACTATGAAACTGTTACATAATTAAGATATTTGATTGTTGCAATAAATATCAACCTACTTATTATAAATTTGTTTACTTTCAACTGAATGTAACTCTATGACCGAGTGTCCATATATACTACCTGTGATTCAGTAGAACGCAATCAGAACAGCAAAGCTGACTGTGGTCATGGCACAACATTTTCAGTTTCTTGTTGCTGTGGACATCACATTTCAGCAGCAAATCCTCCATTGTCTTGGTTAAAGGCCATTTATTTGTTTCTCCTCTTCCATATGTTGAATGGTTTACAAACATTTGATCATGGTGATAAAGGCATTTTTGACAATAACACTTCAAACATGTTTCACAAAAAATATCAGCACTTGTTTCGGTATTTTTACTTTCGCAAACAACACAAGAATAGTCCTTTACAAAATCTGAACTTTCATTAACTGAATCTACAGAAGTTGCCATTTT
>VMBQ01002834.1:82497-119689 GCA_007657795.1 Dreissena rostriformis | reverse complement strand
ACACAAACAAACAAATTATTCTTCGATGTAATACAATATTTGCGTGCATTAACAAAAACATATTAACACATGAAATCCTATTCCAGCATTTCTGTTTCGGTTGAAAATTACGTATGCATGTACTATTTGCCGAAACTCAAAGCCCTATACTTGTAATCAATTATAATTAAGTTAACAGTATAATGCGTCTTAAAGGTTAATTAGACTAGGTACTAGACGTGCAAATAATGACTTACCGTAATCACCAATATGATGATTGGAAACCGAAAATCCACGGCTGCATAACAGTGTGCCCCGGTTGTCATGGACTATTTAACATCGGTTGTTATCTCGAGTGCAGTCTACTGTTAATACGTGCTTGATTAATAGTGCAGTCGTTCACACTATTGCTTTATGTCGTAACCCAATCGCACGTTAATTGTTCCCCTACATGGCAAATACAAATGCACATGCACTGGCGCATTTTTCGTAGGACATATGATATATTCTCACTGATATTCACTATCCGATATTGTTTATGATTTTGTAGTATTCGTATTTAACATTATAGACCTGTAAATAAACTTCGAAATACACACACGCGCACACGTTAAAAAACTCCTAATTCAGATGATTGTTTGTTTAAAATGGAGTGTTCGGTAAGCTTGAGTGCACTTGCATTACTGTTGATAGTGAACGTGGAAGNATCCGATATTGGTTATGATTTTGTAGTATTCGTATTTAACGTTATAGTCCTGTAAATAAACTTCGAAATACACACACATACGCGCACACGTTATAAAACTCCTAATTCAGTTGATTGTTTGTTTTAAATGGAGTGTTCGGTAAGCTTGAGTGCACTTGCATTACTGTTGATAGTGAACGTTGAAGTTAACGGAATAATCTCAGGACTGAAGTGTGCACGGGACAGGATGACCAAACTTAAGGTAAGACAACTCGTTTTACTTTGTGGTATGCATTGACATCTGAACCTTTACGTTTTNTAAATGGAATATTATACTTGTTATATTATATTTTATATGTTTATGGAATATTATATTTGTATATGCATATGTGTATGCATATAGAATATTATATTTCATATACATATGGAAAATATATTTTATATGCAAATGTAATATTATATTTATATATGTATACGAAATATTATATTGTATATGCATATAGAATATTATATTTCATATACGTATGGAAAATATATTTTATATGTATATTGAATATTATATTGTATGTGTAAATGGAATATTATATTTATGTATGCATATGAAATATTAGATTTTATATGTACATGGATTATTATATTTTATATGCATATGGAATAGTTTATGTTATATGCATACGAAATTTTATATTTGTTATTCATATGGAATATTATATTTTATATGAATATTGAATAGTATATTTATATGCATATGGAATATTATATTTTATATGCATATGAAATATTAAAATTTATATGCATATGTAAAATTATATAAATATGCATTTGGAATATTATATTGAATATGAACATAGACTATTATATTGTATATGCATATGGGGGGTATTATAGTGTATATGCATATTAATTAGGCATTTTTAATTTTATATTGTATAATGCATATTTAGTTTGTGCAAGTATCTTTTTAACTTACGAATTGTTTTAAAATACTATTTCCTAGTATTATTCAAACTGTGTCGTAGATTGTGTGTTTTTTTATGCTTTATTAACTTAAATATGCGTTCATAAATATTTGGTAGAATAAGTAATAATCGATGAACATTGGTGTACTTTCAGCAAGAAACACCAGTTTGTGGGGGAACTCTTATATCAAACAGCTGGGTCCTCACCGCTGCCCATTGCTTCAATTTCAGACGAAAAATAGACGCTGTTATTCTAAGTATGGTGATTTTGGTATTTTATTATTTTCATTTCTTTCCTTTTTTTCACGTTCATTTAACGAAGTTAAAAGAGTGTATGTTCATTTTGCAATTAAGCCTTTATTAGGCTACAGTGAAGAAAAGAATTGATATTGTTTCTGTTTTTTTTTTTTATTTAAATAATATTTTTACAAATCATTTTGTTCACACTCATTTAAAGAACACAATAATATTTGGCGTATACTTACGCAAAATATGTGAATAGACAACATGAAGATAGTGTAAGTATTCTTTTTCTCTAAGTAAGAGTCCTTTTTAAGAGATATACATTAATTTGTGCATGGAACTGCTGATCAATACCTGTATCAAACATTCGAACATATAAACCCCATATTTACTTTTTTCTTAAATAAAAAGTACATGTCCACTTAAAGTTGTACATACGCACATATATTCATATATGTATTCCATATACCGGTAAGGTCGTATAGACCGTAGCACCCCGTAATTAATATCTCCTTTCGCCTCATAATTAGATAGATATACTATCTCCGAAATATGGCCACATTTATGTTTAGTACTTTACATTTTTGTACATACTTAGGATCTCGTTTTGGGGATAATGTAATAAAACAAAATAAGCCGATTCCGTCATTCTCTGGATATAACATGAATTTTGTATAATCGGTTGTACATGCACTTATAGAAATATGTAAGCTGCAGTCCATATCGATCATATAGAAACTGATTTTACTTTTCTTTTTATTTCCATAAAAGAACAATGGAAAACCAGCACCTTAGAGGATGGAATGATATATTATGGTATAGAAGATTCCAATGTATTTATTCATGAAAAATATAAAAACCCTGGTGGAAATACAAATTTCACGTACGACATCGCCCTTGTAAAACTACCATATTACAAAGTTCAATTGAGCAGCGAACTCCATACAGTGTGTCTGTGGAACAACGAAACCGCAAGTATAATGCTATTACAGTTGCTCTCGATAAAATATTCATACAAAGAAATATCATTTAAAATAGCCATGTTAAAATATATACACGTTTATGCGTCAAACATGCCAAATGATAATACATATTATCACACCTGCATAATATGTTGTATATACCTACAGATTGTACAGTTTATAATAGTCAATTTTTTCATCTTGAAAACATTACACTCAAAAATTAACTTATTGACTTATGTGTTAACTTAGAAGCATAACATCTCACCTAGTTGCCTACTTACGTGCTTAAATCCCTACTTGCCTACTTACATGTGTACCTACTTACTTACTTACACGCCTACCTATTTATCGTTTTTGCTTGCTTACTTACTTACTAACTCAGTTGCTAACTTACTTACTTACGTACCAACTTATCTGCCTGTCCGCCTTTCTGCCTGCCTGCCTGCCTGTTTGCCTGCCTGCCGGCCTGCTTTCCTTCCTTCCATTTTTCTTTCCTTTCTTCCTTCCCGCCCGCCCGCCCGCCCGCCGTCCTACCTACCTACCTATATACATACCTGCCTACATACATACCTACCTACATACATACCTACCTTACTACCTTACTACCTTACTACCTTACTACCTACCTACCTACCTACCTACATAAATACATACATACATACATACATACATACATACATACATACATACATACATACATACATACATACATACATACATACATACATACATACATACATACATACATACATACATACATACATACATACATACATACATACATACATACATACATACATACATACATACATACATACATACATACATACATACATACATACATACATACATACATACATACATACATACATACATACATACATACATACATACATACATACATACATACATACATACATACATACATACATACATACATACATACATACATACATACATACATACATACATACATACATACATACATACATACATACATACATACATACATACATACATACATACATACATACATACATACATACATACATACATACATACATACATACATACATACATACATACATACATACATACATACATACATACATACATACATACATACATACATACATACATACATACATACATACATACATACATACATACATACATACATACATACATACATACATACATACATACATACATACATACATACATACATACATACATACATACATACATACATACATACATACATACATACATACATACATACATACATACATACATACATACATACATACATACATACATACATACATACATACATACATACATACATACATACATACATACATACATACATACATACATACATACATACATACATACATACATACATACATACATACATACATACATACATACATACATACATACATACATACATACATACATACATACATACATACATACATACATACATACATACATACATACATACATACATACATACATACATACATACATACATACATACATACATACATACATACATACATACATACATACATACATACATACATACATACATACATACATACATACATACATACATACATACATACATACATACATACATACATACATACATACATACATACATACATACATACATACATACATACATACATACATACATACATACATACATACATACATACATACATACATACATACATACATACATACATACATACATACATACATACATACATACATACATACATACATACATACATACATACATACATACATACATACATACATACATACATACATACATACATACATACATACATACATACATACATACATACATACATACATACATACATACATACATACATACATACATACATACATACATACATACATACATACATACATACATACATACATACATACATACATACATACATACATACATACATACATACATACATACATACATACATACATACATACATACATACATACATACATACATACATACATACATACATACATACATACATACATACATACATACATACATACATACATACATACATACATACATACATACATACATACATACATACATACATACATACATACATACATACATACATACATACATACATACATACATACATACATACATACATACATACATACATACATACATACATACATACATACATACATACATACATACATACATACATACATACATACATACATACATACATACATACATACATACATACATACATACATACATACATACATACATACATACATACATACATACATACATACATACATACATACATACATACATACATACATACATACATACATACATACATACATACATACATACATACATACATACATACATACATACATACATACATACATACATACATACATACATACATACATACATACATACATACATACATACATACATACATACATACATACATACATACATACATACATACATACATACATACATACATACATACATACATACATACATACATACATACATACATACATACATACATACATACATACATACATACATACATACATACATACATACATACATACATACATACATACATACATACATACATACATACATACATACATACATACATACATACATACATACATACATACATACATACATACATACATACATACATACATACATACATACATACATACATACATACATACATACATACATACATACATACATACATACATACATACATACATACATACATACATACATACATACATACATACATACATACATACATACATACATACATACATACATACATACATACATACATACATACATACATACATACATACATACATACATACATACATACATACATACATACATACATACATACATACATACATACATACATACATACATACATACATACATACATACATACATACATACATACATACATACATACATACATACATACATACATACATACATACATACATACATACATACATACATACATACATACATACATACATACATACATACATACATACATACATACATACATACATACATACATACATACATACATACATACATACATACATACATACATACATACATACATACATACATACATACATACATACATACATACATACATACATACATACATACATACATACATACATACATACATACATACATACATACATACATACATACATACATACATACATACATACATACATACATACATACATACATACATACATACATACATACATACATACATACATACATACATACATACATACATACATACATACATACATACATACATACATACATACATACATACATACATACATACATACATACATACATACATACATACATACATACATACATACATACATACATACATACATACATACATACATACATACATACATACATACATACATACATACATACATACATACATACATACATACATACATACATACATACATACATACATACATACATACATACATACATACATACATACATACATACATACATACATACATACATACATACATACATACATACATACATACATACATACATACATACATACATACATACATACATACATACATACATACATACATACATACATACATACATACATACATACATACATACATACATACATACATACATACATACATACATACATACATACATACATACATACATACATACATACATACATACATACATACATACATACATACATACATACATACATACATACATACATACATACATACATACATACATACATACATACATACATACATACATACATACATACATACATACATACATACATACATACATACATACATACATACATACATACATACATACATACATACATACATACAAACCTACCTACATACTTACCTACCTACATACATACCTACCTACCTACTTATTATTTACTTACCTAACTTCTTACGTACTTACTTACCTACTTATAACTTACTACTGACTTTCTGCTTACTTTCTTTCTGACTTGTTCACTCACATTCTACCACTAATATGTCGCATGGTTCTCATTCATTTCACCATGTAGAGATGTTTTGAGGTTGTAATTGTTGAAAATCTTTGTAATACAAAATCTGATCATTTGTTGTTAAGCTGTGATTCTCAGTCATGCTTTTTCTTTTTATTTCCTTGTAAGATGCCACAGGTGTCTCGTATGAATCCTTGTTCAAGCCTCAGAAGTACGGCATTGTTACCGGATGGGGACAAAAGTTAGGCACTGAAGAAAGCGAGGTCAGCATGAAGCAAATGCAGTTTCCCATACATAATTTCAATGAGTGCATCCAAAACAAGAAGGCAGACGCAACCTTTCACTTCGACGAACGATTCATGTTCTGTGCAGGAACTGCTAAAGGTTTGTTATTTTTGTTTATTCTGAATCTTAAGTAAGTTGCATTCTTTCCAATGAAACATCAAATTTTATTCATTGACGGTCAAGACTGTAAAACCGATATAAAGGATATTAAAACATGCATTTGTGTAAAGGTACAATTGGATTCGAATAACCGGGTTATTTTCTGGTAATCTTTTCCAAAACTCCATGTGCTAAATATATAATCTGATGTTATATTAAACTGATAAAAATAAATTGTATATATGCTAGTGTATCACCTCGCTACGTGGTACTCGTGTTTTCGTCCTCCCTGATAAAAATGATTTAACAAAAACGTCGTATTTATTTCATCATCATGTTTCGATTGTAAATTTAGATGAACCGATAATTATTGATGCCTGCAAAGGTGACAGTGGGGGTCCATTCGTGGTGCAACACCCCGGCAAAGAGAACAAGTATATCCAAATAGGTAATCAGCTGATGTGTCATGCTATACTATCGAATAGCGATTGTATTGTAATTTGTTACTTGCCTCAAGCCAATGACTTCTAATAATAATAATATAGAGAATACATGGTTGGTGCCGAGATGGAGAAAGTTTATCCGGTGAGGCTTAGAAAAAGAAAATAGGGCGAAACGTTCTCCATCTCGGCACAAACCATGTATTCTTTTTATCCTGCTTCATTTAAAATTATGCCGCTAACACATCTTATGAAAGACAAATGATTAATTAAGATAACAAAATAATTATTCTGGTCAGCTCCTACATGTGCACAACATTCCTTACGACCGAATTACTACCGATTATGTCACGTAAAAAATAGTTCAACATTAAACTGGTCCTTTTAATACTTTCCTATTGAAATTATGAGAAGAAATAAAAAGTGAATCGAGAATATGATATTTTTAAGGTTGGAAATTGAAAACCATATGCAAAAGCTAAAACGTAAACTGATTTTTATTTTTTATCATTAGAATTTTAGAAATTGAAAAAAAGATGCAACAGCCAAAACAAAGACTCAATTTTATTAACCTCAATGACAGCTTTAATCCAATACTTATAACAATAAAGTTACAACTTTATGCACTTACATGTTCTGTTCGTCCATCCCTTAATCGAAATGTTTTTTAAACCACACTATTTCTTCATGGCGTTTGTATCGAACGCTTACCATTCTGACCTAAAACACGATTTACGAAATCGTAATCCTGTCGAAACGAGTTATTTTATTCCTAAAGGCTATCGAATTTAACAAATATGCATGACAAACACACAATCCGAAATACGTGTTGTATTCATTCAATGCTTTAAAAATAATAAATGTTTTACTGTTAAAAACCCACCACGTTCAAATTCTTGTCCCTAAAATCCACAGAGTCTTGCTTAAACAAGACATGTTTCGTCAGAGAAATGACGTCACACAAGAAACGTCATAAATTGCGTAATCAAGTGAATGGAAATAAAAATACGGAAAGCCGGTTCTGTAATATGTTTTTAAGAATATGCAAAGTAGGATGATGTGTCATATAAACGGTAACATTCACGATGCGTCTCAATACTGCGTCACCCTTGTGTAGTGTATTGGAAAGGTAACACTCAACTATGTGTCACAGCGTGCGTAGGAATACACTTCTTCCTGTTGACCGGAGATAGGAAAATGTATTCGACCCTGTTTTATTTGGTCCATGTTTGCAACAGAGGCAGGATAAAATAATGTATAAGTCATATCAATTATACAATTTGCATTATGTTCATATTGCCCTTTTGCTATACTCTTGGTATGTTGCATAATGAAATCATATGTCCATACAGCACGGCAATATTAAATTGTTATTTAATATTAACCAGACGATCGCCCTCTGGTGAAACAAATTGATGTGCATATTCGCCTCACATTTCTATACATATGAATACTACGATTCATAATTAAACTATAACGTACCTTTTTAGAAATTACCTCATTTCGTGTTATTCTAGTTTTCACAACAGCTACCTGGAAATTGACATATGCGAAAAGGAAATGCCATGAACAATCTCATCATTATTAAAATAAATACTTAGTTTCATAATGCTGTACAAGTGTATTTTTCAAGTCATTTCATTGTGTGCAGACATACGGATCTGTGAATCCTATAGTCAAATGTGCATACCAAGTTTCATGTTATTTTTTTGCGAACGGACAGACTAACGAAGTAATGAACAGAAATAATATATATATGGATGTGTATATCAAGTTTCACGGACTTTATGAGAAATAAGAAGGTTAATGAGAGTCTATTTGCAGTATCATAGACCTGAACATCGTGCATATTCCTCACATTGCCTTTTATAATTATAACGATGCATTTTGAGTTTCACGTAGTTTATATTTCAACCTTTGGAACTTAGTTAAAATGTTCATGAAAATGTTCATGTAAATGATATTAACGTCGTCCAACCGCACCAAGGAGCTGTCACAAGTTATCGTCCCAGTCCTTTCCGCTCTATTATTTCCATCCATGCAAAGTATCCAAATTTGAGGCTTAAACATTTNAGTTTCATGTTATTTTTTTGCGAACGGACAGACTAACGAAGTAATGAACAGAAATAATATATAGATGAATGTGTATATCAAGTTTCACGATAGTATCTTACGGACTTTATGAGAAATAAGAAGGTTAATGTGAGTCTATTTGCAGTATCATTGACCTGAACATCGTGCATATTCCTCACATTGCCTTTTATAATTATAACGATGCATTTTGAGTTTCACGTTGTTTATATTTCAACCTTTGGAACTTAGTTAAAATGTTCATGTAAATGATATTAACGTCGTCCAACCGCACCAAGGAGCTGTCACAAGTTATCGTTCCAGTCCTTTCCGCTCTATAATGCAGTCCATGCAAAATATCCAAATTTGAGGCTTAAATATCTACTTATAATGGATTTAATGACATCACAGTTTTTAAAGTCCAGTTTTAAATACATTTGCTGTAAGTCAAAATGGAAAGCGATGACAGTAAAGAGTGCAACAATTAAATACACGTGCTTTTAGAACCAAAGAAATTTGCTAAAGAGCATATACTATTAAGACCAATCAGTTGTGTCCCGTGATCTCAAAATAAAAACATATAAAACAAACAAAGTATACTATACTTCGGAAATAATTATTTCAACGACGTGTTTTCTTATTATTGTAGGAATTGTTTCGTTTCAAACAAAGGACGGCTGCAGGCTAAACACTCTGGATGGTTACTATACACGACTAAACGAAGATCTTCTAGAATGGATCGAATTTACCATGGCACAACGTTCGTAAAAGCCACTTATAGGTGGCGAAGTGTTGATGTTTTCCAGACATAAAACGACGACGGAGTGATAATGTCAGTAATTGAATATATATTCATTATAAAACAACATGAAAAGTGTGCTTTATTAAAATTAAGCAAACAAAAACTATTTCACAGATTTTAGTAGTTTTTGGAGTTTGTTCTTAAGTGTTTTAAACTGTATAAATGTTAACATCGGAACTAAAGAGCTCCTGTTTTAAAAAGAATTTAAGAAAGAAAAAAAAATAATAACCCACCTGGGCTCTTACCACCTCTGGAATAAAAAAAAACTTTCGCCTTTACGACTCTGCCATCCGGTGAGTTACATGGTAATATGCAGTTATGCCCATAAGCAATCGCGACGTTTTGTCACAAAACATGACGAAGACAACCGAAACACTCACACGTATTCAATCGTTTCACGTTTGTGACGCTTTTTAATTTAATTAAATTTTAATGATGATTACTCATAAACAAAACCATTTTTATATGGCTCAACGNTTTAAATCAACAGAAACGTTCTCGAAAATTGTTGAAACGGGTACGAAGTGTCTCGTCTATGTGATTTACATGCACATATTGATGGAAACTATTCAAATGCAGTAAGAAATTTCAGCGCATACCGAACCTTCGTCGGAACCTTGGTGGCTTTGGTTTATGTTTTAGTGTTAAACCAATTATGGATTATTCTTTTTGTGATCTTTCATTTAAAGGTTCAATGCGATTTACTGAGTGCAGTTACAGACTGTGTAATATATATATAAATTAACTTGTTTTAAACTTCTATGCAGTATTGCCTAAAAAATGAACGAAACGCCCAAAAGAATGAACGAACTATTGTTGAAACTTAGTATTCAACCATTTATTTGTTCTCTGTTTAAGAATTTTGGGGTATCGAACTCTACTAATATCTTTCAAATGGTTCTTTTATTTTCAGTATACGATAACCAACAGCAGCATTCCAATTTTTCATGGGACTTCATGTACAAATATATATCTCCGGACGAAACAGTAAGTAGTATTCCGTGTCATTAAATTTGTCGTGTTCTGAGAAAACTGGGTAAAATGCTTGTGCGTAAAGTGTCATCCCAGATTTGCCTGTGCAGTCCGCACAGGCTAATCAGGGACGACACTTTCCGCCTAAACTAGATTTTCGCTAAGAAGAGACATCATTTAAACGAAAAATTCCATAAAAGCGGAAATTGTCGTCCCTGATTAGCCTGTGCGGACTGCACAGGCTAATCTGGGATGACAATTAACGCACAAGCATTTTGTCACGTACACATAATTTACCCACCCATACTTAAGTTGCGCCATTACGCTAATAACTTATGACTTGGAAATGAAAAGATTGCAAAGTGAAACTAGTTCGTTACTTCAGTTACTTTATATTTCGCTCTAAAACACATACCGTATGCAAGTATCGGGGCATAGTTATTATTGTCGACGTCGCAAATTTGGTTCAGAGTGCAATATTAACCATACCCATATGACATAATGCATGCCTTTTATACGTGTATGGTGTCACTGTAAATATATCTTCTGGTTGACTCCCACTAAATGGGACTGTCCAAATGTCAGACCAATATTGCGTTATATATATATTAATGTATAATGGTTTATCTGTAAAATGCCATATGGAAGATCGAACAAGAATTTTGCCTATGCTAGAATTCATAGTACTTTATAACTTGTGAACGTAAATGAAAATTTCATGAACAATACATGAATGCATATATTATAAACTAGAATAATGGTTTATAATTTTATTGATTATTTTTTAATAAAATTCATACAAATACTTTTACCAGAGAAAACAATCACACCAGGCTTTAGAAGAAAACAATCACACCATTTTTTTTTCTCAAATCATTTAATTGAACCATTTGTTTCTCCACGTGTTTTCAGTATCACATTCAGCGACCTGTGACCGATAGAAGGCCACACCCTGTATACGAGGTACGTGTCTGCATACTTAGTTTATAGAACAAGGTAAATACATGGGGGTCTCTTCAAAATGCGAATACCGCTTTTATCACACAAACTTATTGCTGGTTAATATTAAACACATATCTCATCGCCAACGAATCGGTATACGGCTAACTCAGTTGGTAGAGCGCAGGTCGCATAACTTGAATGTTTGTTGTTCGGTGATGTGAAGTTCATACAACTCCCCATCTCTGAGAGAATCAGTAACTGTCATTAGTATGTTAAGTTAATACTTATAAAACCATCTACCCCAGGAAAAGAGTTAACGTTAGACATTTTCGAATACGCGAACAATACACATGTGTTTTTTTCTCCCAGTGCATGTGTAACATATCATATGGTTTGTTTATTGTAAGTTTGTTCGAAATGTTAACCATGATTTCAATGTTGCCTGACGTTCATGTTATTTATCGCAAATTGTATTCCTATTTGCAGGGCCCAAACATATGAACGGATATCAAAAGTATGTAAGTACTCTGCTGTTTGCTAATACACATTATATACATTTTATATATGTGTATTCGTTTTCCTTTTCTATCTGTAATTCAACCAGTAAAACTTTACCCGGCAGAATATTTATTTCAATTGGTTGAACGATGCATTGTAGCATTATGGATTTTATTTACGCTTAAGTTTAATGCACACACATAACGATTCATTTAACATTCATTTTTTATAAATATTGCTGATACATCTTTTTGCGTTTTACTTGTGTTTAAATATATTCTGAATTTGGTTGTGTTCTGATTCTAACTCACTTGAATACGTAGTTGTATACGTCAATAGATACCATTGTATTATTTACATTCATACGCATGTCAAACGTTTACTCGAGAGCATACTCTATGAAAAAGGGATTTAGAGCATGTGCGTAAATTGTTGTCCCAGATTAGCGTATGAAGTCCACACAGGCTTATCAGGGACGACACTTTTCGCTTCTGTGGTAATTTTCGCTTAAAGAAGTCTCGTCTTAGCGAAAATACAGTTTTGTCGGAAAAGGCGGATTGCACAGGCTAATCAGGTTCGACAAATTACGCATATGCATTTAACACTTTTTTCACAGATCGAGGCTAACTGTATTTTAATCCGTTATAAGAAATGTTTATTTTTATTTGAATATATTTGATATTTTCAGATATTAGGACAGTCAACATATATACTGCCAAACATGACGTCTGCCAAAGAAGTTTGACAATACTCTGTCTTCCTCTTCGTTTTTATGAAGACTAAATGTAGTTCCGGTGATTTTTTTATATTATCTGTGTGTAATATTTAAACCGTTATCTCGTTAAAAAACGTTTTTCAAATTATATTTTATATCTGTTGGAGAAATGACTGTGTTGTGGTACATAGCTAACTCACTCACAGTGTTCAAAATACGTAATAGTTTGTTTTCTTATCTTATATACATGTATCAACGAAATGCAAATATAGCATTTGTCAGTTTTGGGTTATGTACGGTTGCACCGGCTTCATGGCACAAATATTTTATTAGAATTGATGTATTGATTATTTTTTATTGATGAACAAATTTGATAGTTTACATGATTAAACCTCTTTTGCTATTATATAATTTCGTGGTTTGATTACATACCAAGTACATCGGAGTGATTGTATTTCACCTGATTGATAAAAAAAGATGACGAGGATCATACTTTTCTATACCATTGATCGACAAACGTCACAATTTGTATTTATGAATATGTTCTGCGCTTTCGGTTTACTCTTTTGTTGAACAATAGAGTAATGAAGCAAATATTGGTCAATATTTTGTTTGAAACGAAAATGAAAACGTAAACCATTTGCCTTACACATATTATCAATATTTAAGGTATATATAATTGATTTGAAAGAATTATCCATATATAATCCAACCATACAGTTGATATTTTATGTTTAGTTTAACGAATGTCTGCTAAAACGTGTTGACCTTTATGTTGTTGATCCATTATGAATATTTTATTTTTTATATTGATATCTGCTATTGGACAGAATGGAGAATCAGTTAAAAGTGAGTGTATTTTAGAATGTTAATCATATTCAAAATTTCTTAATAAGATAATATACATTGTGTTTTAACATAGTGTATCAAAATGGAATAAAAGTTGTATCCAATTGTTATTAATTGATGTTTATATTATATATATATCTGTTTTGCTGCAATTCTCATGTGTATTTATCATACATATCTTTAAATAAATGGGACATATTTTAATAAAAGTGGGCAACGTACGACATCTTTGTTTTTTGTTTTTTTGTGTGTTTTTCTTTTATATATATTTAGAAATGATATCCCCTCCATAACATCAGTAACATACGATCATACAAAACAAACCCGATTCCTGGAAAGCAACTATTGATGAAGTATTTAAACTGGATATACTGGAATCAGGTTGTTCGTTTGTCCTGCCTTCCGTACATCTGTCCGACCGGTCGTCTGATTTCATTTCCAGAGCAGATCTAGAAAACTATCAGCTTGACCCTCCACAGGGAGTTAGATCTCGTTGGTGTATTGGGGCCTGGAATGGGTCTTGAATTGGAAGTACAGCGCACTAGAGCCAGAACTCTTGCTTTCGTTTTACGCAGATCGTTGTTTATTGTAATTGTTTATATTTAAATAATGTATGCTCATTAAAAGTCGGATAGGAAGTGCATATTATATTAATATGATAATATGACGCTCGATGAGATCAAACCAAAACGACATGTATACTCTGCGTTAGCTTTTTTTAAGCATGTGGCGCTTTTAGAGGCTAGAACGATGGGAATCGTTACCATATCCATGCACAATCCACTGAATTGTTTTTAAGTAAATGAAAACAAGTGTAATTTGTATATGCATGCCATTTAATTAAAATAAAAACACACACAGATACGCAATTGTAACAGTTTAAGTTTTTAAACACATGCTAAGTCTTAAATCACATTATTTTTATTTCTCGAAACCTATCAGCAAATATGACCCCCTGAAACATAGAGAACACATTTTTAATGAATTCACAGACCGCGTTCACTTTCAATAACTGTTTGATTGATATGTATGCATTTACTATTTTTGGATCTGTATGTTTCGAATAAATAACTCTCTAACCGATGCCAGTATATCCGGCTTGAAGACAATAGTATTTACGAAAGTAACCGAAAGATTGTCATGCCCGTATTGTCATTATTATTTTAGGAATGAATGCTTCAAAGTGAGACTGCACGACTTTTATATGTGTTAAATTATAATATATTGATAAAAATATGTTACAATAACACAAAAAAGGCAAGAAAAATTATACATTGAAGACGATTTTCATAAAATGCAGCAAAGACAAATTAGGGTTCCGAGCCGATTGTGACGATGATATTTCGTACATATTTTCCTACAATAACCGATTCGTGTGTCGTATAATAGATATCGTTGCAGAAAAATTAAAATAATCCGCAAAACAAAATCGTGTCTTTGTGTCGTATGAACGAATCTGCACTATAACTTAATTTAGATTTACATCGCACATGCATGATAAACATGCTGGCGAATTCGACTGTACATATAGGATCTGACATGAGTTGTCATATCATACCATATTTTATTAAACGAGTTCAGGAATTTTGTTAGTAAGCGAGCTTTTGGCGAGCTTACTAACGAATTTCCTGGACGAGTTTAATAAAATATGGTATGATATGACAACGAGTGTCAGATCTTTTTTTATCATATGCTTTTAAACTAAATAAAATACATCTTAATTGACCAAACAAATACTGATAGATCTAAAAGTTGTTTACTATCGCGACGTCATTTCATGTTGACGACATCATTTCAGCAAAATAAAGCAATGTTCTGCTTAACTTTTATTTTAATCAATATTGAAATATATGTATAATAAGCTGTTTACACATTTTATATAAATTCATAAATATTTGACAAAATCGTGCTGTCTCACTGTGCATAATCAAAGAAATATGATATATATGCAACTTGATTTGATTAATGTAAATGTACTCGGACTTAACTTAACATTTACTTATCTAAGTATAAACAAGAGATAGAATTAATACAATTAATATTGTAACCGTCTTGCGACCGAGCGATTCCGGGTTTGATCCCCACTTGGTGAGTTTTTTTCCAGACAAGGTACCGAGCACGTATTCTTCCCAGACAAAGGACTAGAGAGTGTCTAGTATAAACAAGTATAATGCCTTATGTGCAATCGCTCTAAAGTAAATATGTTTAAAATAACCAATATATCAAAAACGTTGAACTAACTAAATATAGTTGTTTGTTTCTCTCTTTCATAAAAAATATTCACTAGATCTTATACAAAAAGAATACAACTTGTAGTCATTTATTTGTTGTTAATATATAGACATTCACCAATAAAAACGTACCTCATTGGGATTTCCCTTAAATACGAATGATAAAAATAAAGTTAATTCTGTGTTGTTCATGTTATAAAGAACTCTAAATTCAGTACGACGGCTGCTACGTCACAAACTATTCAATAAAAACTATGAACACAAAAATTAGTTAAGGTTTTAAAATCTTAACATGAGTACATACAAAAATGATGCCAAGTATAGTTATAACAATAATTTCATCATATACCTCTTTGTTATTTTCACCATCCAGACTTATCAACCAAGAAGCTACATCATTGCAGTAGGTAACGAAGAAACTGTAACGTACTGTGTATGACACTTGAAAACGTAATCACAATCGCTGGGAACGTTATAATGACGTCAAATGAAATAGTGTGGCCTTAACGTTTTCAAAACCAAAGTGAACCATTTGTATATTATCTGACTTTTACATGAGAAAAACTGCATTTGTAATAAGATTTGTTTGCTGTGCATACTTTTAAGAGTAAATCACACATTTAAAAACTGTTTTATAATTCTATAGACACAACCGCCTTACTTATTGGAAGCTAATTATTTTTCAACGATTCGTATATATATTTCCAGTTGTCTTGTTAATCCATATTGTATCACACGAAATCAATTGTGTTTTTAAGAAAGAATGTGGCGTTCTTCCTCCATGACTAAAATATGAAGGGACGACAGATGCTGGACTGTGCAAACCAATTCCTAAATAAAAACCCAAGCCGGATTTTACGAAAACATGCTAATGAACTATAAAAGGTGTTAACTCATGTGGCGCCAGTTACGTTCGAAAAATAACATCGAGGTCAGTCAAAAGAGAGATCAATAAACATTGTGTTTTTTTTATAAAGACATGCGCGATAATTCATTTCTCAATAATTGTATAACACGAAAAACAAGTTATAGCATGTGTTTTTCATTCAGCATCTGTTTACGGGGAAAATGTTATGTCACAATCGCTGGGAACGTTTTAATTACATCAAACGAAATAGCATTAGTACATACAAAAAGTATGCCAAGTATAGTTATAACAATAATTGTATTGTGTTTTCTTTTGCTATGAAAAATAAAATAGTATGGACTAAGAAAGGAAAAGAAACCAAAACAAACACAAATAATCCATTCCTTATAATAAGCATCGCAAACTTTCTTCCTAGGTGCCCTTGGCTCCAATCAACGTTGATTATAACTTTTACGTTATCACTGTCCTGTTGTTGCTATCATCAAATTTGACAAACCGAATCCTACCTTATTCGAACGCAACAGTTGGCTTTTTGATAAATGCAACTACACAGCATTAAGAGAAAAATTAAACTAAGGGGATTGGTCAGATGTAATTGCTAGTAATGACCTTAAGATTGTTGCTGACAGATTATATGAAACAGTTATCAAAGCTGTCGCAGAAAAAATTCCGAAAAATATTTGTTACAATCCGACCAACTGAAATACACTAGATTACTAATTATATCCGTAAACTTGTAAGAAAACCAAACGGTTCCACAATTAAGCTTAGACATTAAACACGGCTACAGCCTGTGCTAACCTCAGACAATTCAGAAATCAGGTAACAAAAAACACACACACACAAAAACTGAGAACACAAATAAATACAAAACAAAAATAACATCAAAATCATGGTCCAAACTAGCGAAACAATTTACATAGCAAAATTACAAATCAAATATAATACTAACACTCATGCATAATAATGTTAAAGCTTCTTCTGGTGTAGCCTAATGTGAACTGCTTAATGAATACTACTGCTCATCATCCTTTGTCGATGACACAAATCAGCCCCTGCCATCTTTACACGAAATAACTAATCACATCTTTTCAAACATGTTCATATTGCCTCAGGACGTTATTGATGCAATCAGTTTATGGGTCCACCCAAATATTGTGGACCTGATCTACTAAGCCATACACTCCTACGCGAAGGTTGTAACGAACTGGCCCTACCGTTTTCAAACTTCTTCAATTATCTTTAAAACGCATTCATTTTTTTCCCACCATCTTGGAAGCTGGCAAACGTAACATCGCTATATTAAAAAAATCGTACCCTGCGACCCAGCAAACTATAGACCAATATCTCTTCTCATCTTCTTTAGCAATCTTATGGAACGCTGTGTACACAAATATCTTAACAATTTCTTACTTCTAACAAACTACTGACTTCTCATCAATCCGGTTTTATCAAAGGTGATTCCACCACGAACCAACTTAAGTAAGTATATTAACAATTATATCTGCAAAGCAATGGACACTGACAAGGAAGTACGAGCAGTCTTTTGCGATATTTCCAAGGCATTTTAAAGGGTATGGCACCGTGGTCTACTATTAAAGCTTTCATGATTGGGTTTCAAACATCAACTTCTTAACTGGTTCACATCCTTTCTCTCACAACGCAAACAACGCGTCCTTTATGCGAACTCTGCTTCCTCATTGTCGAATATCTTAGCAGGTGTTCCCCAAGATTCGATTATCGGCTCTCTGATTTTGCTTGTCTATATAAACGACATAAATGACATTACATTATTGTAAAAACGTCTTCATTAGCCGCACATAATCTTAACCATGATCTCGAGTCCATTCATGCTTTGTCTATGTCCTGGCTTGTCTCATTTAAAAGCGCTAAAACCGAATCAACGGTATTCTCCCGAAAGGGAAACAAACCCATACATCCAACGCTCTATTTTGACATTGTACCAGTAACGACATTTGAACAACATAACTACCTCTGTTTTATTTCGTCAAACGACGTCCGATTGTCAGCACATATATCTGCCTCTATAAACAAAGCCTGGAAACGTATCGGCATTTTCAGGTCTCTTAAACACGCACTGTCCAGGTCTAACATCAAAACGTTGTTTGTTCATTTTATCAGACCGCTCCATGAATATGTGTGGGGTAACTGTTTCATCGAATTGAGCGCAGAATTAAAAGCTGTACAAAATGAGGCATCAAGAATATGTACCGACACCATAATTTGTTTAACATTAACTCTCTGTTTAACGATCTTTAATGGATAATGCTTTCAAAAAGGAGGCACACACACATACTCATTCTCTTTTAAAAAATGAAACACAGACTATGTCCAGAGTACCTCTCAATCTCATTCTAGTCCAACCTCAAAACCGCCATGACCTCAGAAATAACGAATTAGAACCACTTATTCACGCAAGAAGTGAAATTTATCGACGATCATTTCTCCCAACAGCAATATGTGAGCAAAGTTCCCTTACGCCTGACTTGCATCAAACTCTAACGTTGTCCTCCTTTATAGCTTCTCTTAGCAGAAATCTCACCAAGTCGTCTGAATAATTTAATATTGGTACACGAGCTGGTCAAATCCTTCACGCAAGATAACAATCTGAGTACAATGCCCTCAATAATGAACTATTCTGAAAATCACTAGTAGACAGTCCTCTTTACTCATGTGGAGGAATCGAAACTGCAAACCATTTTATTTTACCTTGTCAGCACCAGCAAAATCTTAGAAATAATGTTATTCGAAATATCCCGTGCCCTCCAATAACAAACAACCTACTTTTTAGATGCGAATACCTCACCCTGAGCAGAATAAAACTCTACATCTTAAGGTCCAACGATATATCGTGTTGTCAAAACGCTTCTCATAGCACTAAACTGGCAACAGCCCACCGTATTTGATGTTGTCCAGTGTCCTTCCGTTACGGTTTTTCTTTTTGCCGATCAGTCTACATGTAACTTTCTTCTTGCTCCATCTTTCGTATATCTAAACATATGTTTTATCACTTCATGCACACATCAATGTGAACACGCTGCACCACACGCTTCCATTTTATAATTGCTTTACCTGGTTACATGTGCTTATTTCTTTAACGTTCTATGAACATCTATGGAGAAGAATTCATATAAGTGTTAAGTTACTTGTTTTCTTATCCATTATTGTATGAATGTAATTCGGATGTCATGTTCAAAGTACCATAATAAATACTGTTTAAACCAACAGTGATCAAGCACATGCTACAACACAACACATTGACGTCGATTATGCAATCATTGACACCAATACATTTTCAATGTGGACTATTCAACATTTTTTGAAAGTCATAATTCATCTGAGAGTGCAATAGATAATTCCATAGGATTCACACTTGTAAAGAAGGTTCGAAAACCATTCTATGGTCAAAATGTGTAAGTTAAGTCTAACAATGACGATGAAGCTCAAGACGATTTTGTATTTACAGTTACGTTTACATGTATAGATTTTAATAAAAATAAACTCGTCTTTGCCACTGATCGACGTGGCTTATTCCCGAGTTCAACCTTAAAACATATCAGAAAGAAAGGTAACTCCGAACATCCATGTATTCATATTTGTATTACAATTGCTTATTTGTCATGCACAGTAACCATATTTCAGAGGAGGGTAGTTTTTCCGGACATTGGTCAAGTACGTGTTTGTAAAGTACAACAGCCAGCTAGCTTGCTGATATAGTTTTATGTCCTATAAATTCAGCACGTGTATTTAACCATTCATTCAATGTAGCGTTCCTATGTAAACTGTTTAATGTTCAGTTCAAATGGTTTGGTTTCCAACCGACCCAGACAAGAGTTTTCCTGGACATTAGAATAACCCGTGCTTTGAAAGCACACAAGCCCATATTTAGGTGGTATATTTGCGTGCCAACTAAAGCTCGACTTGCGCCTGGTCATTCAAACGATTTAGCATCTGTAGTTTTTTGCGTTTAATTAACTTATGACGTACATTGCCAAACGTATTGAAATAAATATGATTGATTATCAGATAAACTGTGGTTCTAAAAACAGTGAGGTCGATAATAAAACAAGGGATATTCGAAAACTCAAAGTTAATAGGCGTCGTCCTTTCCCTAGAACTGACCAGCCGACCATAAGGCCTATATATAGGCGGACCTGTACAAAAAAAAAATCCCCCTCTTCGGCGGCAAACGTAAGCAGTTTTTATACAATTATGAATGTTTGATGTTCGTGGTTACCTTTATAATTGCACTTTTTAAATTTGTGTACGTGTCCAGAAGGTGAGAACACATTGGTCAACTCTGGAAATAATCCAAATCGATCGGTGACTAAGACGAGTTTATTTCATTACAATGTATACCTGGAAATATAACTGTAATACACAATCGTCTTGAGCTTCATCGTCATTGCTCTACAAAGTTTACACATTTTCACCACATGATGATTCTCAAACAAGAGTGTATTCTATCGCAGTTACGTGTTTCTTTCAGAAGGATTGTGACTTCCAACAACAGTTGAATGTTCACACAGTTGTCGACTGGCACCGAGTGTCTACAGCGTTTACGTTTTATTTACGATTTCGAATATGTATTGGGGTCAATGATTGCATAATCGTCATCAATGTGTTGTGTTGTAGCATGTGCTTGATCACCGTTGATTGAAGTCAAATACACCTAGGTAGGTAGTTTGCGGTTCGTATTAATAGGAAAGGATTATATATTTATTTTTTCCTTTGTAAGTCCATAACATTTTCACCGTTAACAGATGCTGATTAAAAAATACATGCTATAACTTGTTTCCCGTGTAATACAATAATTGAGATATGAATTAACGCGTATGTCTTTAGAAAACATTGTTCATTGAATGCTTTTTTTAAACTGAACCCGATGTTATTTTTGCGAACGTAAATAGCGTCACATGAGTAAACACCTTATATAGTTCATAGGCATGTTTAAGTAAATTCCGGCTTTTTTTTTCATTTAGCAATTAGTTTAAACGGTCTAAAATCAGACGTCCTTTCATATTTAGGCATACATGAAGCACGCCACATTTTCGCTTAAGAACACAATTGATTTCGTGTGCTACACTATGGATAAAACAGACTGGTAATATATATCCTAAATGGCTCATCGGAAAACAGCTATAAGCTTCCCATACGTACGGCGATTGTGTCTATACACTTATAATACAGATTTCAAATAAGTGGTTTACTCTTAAAGCTATGCACAGCATACAAATCTAATTAAATATGCATTGTTTCTCATGTAAAAGTCAGAGAAGGTACAACTTGTTCACTTAGTTTTGTAAACGTTATGGTCATAATATTTCGTTTGACGTCATTGAAACGTTCGCATCGATTGTAATTACGTTTTCAAGTGTCACAATCAGTGAGTGACAGTTTCTACGCTACTTACTGCAAGGATGTATCTTCTTGGTTGATTCGACTGGATGGTGAAAGTAGCATAGAGGTTTACGGGGGAACTAATGATATAACTATATTTGGCATCATTCAGAATGTAATCATGTTAAGATTTCTTAACCTGTACTTATGATGGGATTTTTCTTCATAGTTTTTATTTAGTTTACATGTTTTACAATCGTCGTTCTCAATCTATGGTACTGTATAACATGAACACGCTTCACAACAATTACTTTTTTTAGCGTTCGTATTTAAAGGAACTCCCACGAAGGTGTGTTTCTATTGGTGAATGATGTATAGTAACAACAAATGAATGACTGGATTTATTATTCTTTTTGCATAAGATCTGTTGAACAATTTAGATGAAAGAGAAATACAAAGAACTATATACAGTTAGTTCGACGTTTTTAATATATTGGTTATGTTAACCCTATTTATTTTAGAGCGATTGCACATAAGGCATTATACTTATTTATACTACACACTCTCTAGTCCTTTGTCTGGGAAGAATACGTGCTCGGTACCTTGTCTGGAAAACAACTCACCAAGTGGGGATCGAACCCGGAATCTCTCGGTTGCAAGTTATTAACAATATTTACTATATTAATTCTACGTCTTGTTGATACTTAGATGAATACACGTTTAGTAAAGTCCGAGTACATTAAAGTTTATCAAATTAAGTTACATATATATCCTATTCCCTTGATTATGCAGATTAAAGCATGTATTTCTCAAATTATAATGATACGGGCATGACAGTCTTTCGGTTACTTTCATAAATACCATTATCTTCCAGTATGATACACTGACCTCTTAACTCGGTTAGGGAGCTATTTGTACGAAATATATAGATCCAAAAATAGAAAATGAATATATATTTATCGGACAATTAAGGTGAGCGCGGGCTATGAATTCATTAAAAATTAGTTTCTTTATATTTCCAGGGGTCATATTTGCTGTTAGATTTCGATAAAAATACATTAATGTGTTTTAAGTCTTTGGATGTGTTTCAACAATGTAAATGTTAAAGTTACGTATCTGCGTGTGTGTGTGTGTGTGTGTGTTTTCATTTTTTATAAAAGAATATGCTTATGAAAACTACACTCGTTTCCAGTTGTTCAAAGAAAGTCAGTGCGTTGTAAATGGATATGATAACGTTTCCCATCGGTCTTGCCTCTAAAAGCGCCGCATGCTTAAAAACAAAACGTGCACATAGAGTACACATGTTGTTTTGATTTGATTTAATCGATCATCATTTTATCACCTCGTGGAATATATAAAGTGAACTTCCTATCATACTTTCAACGAACATGCATAATGCAAATATTTAAATATAAACAATTACGATATACAGCGATATGCGTAATATGAAAGCAAGAGTTCTGGCTCTAGTGCGCTGTTCTTCCAATTCAAGTCCCATTCCAGACCCGAATACTCTCCAACGAGATCTAATTCCCTATGGAGGATCAAATTTTCAAGATCTTCTCTGGAAATGAAATCCGACGACCGGCCGGACAGACGGCCGGAAGGCAGGCCAAACGAACAACCTGATTCAAGTATATCCAGTTTAAAAACTTTATCAATAGTTCATTTCCAGGAATCGGTTTTGTTTTGTGTATGATAGTATGTTTCTGATGATATGGACGGGATGTAGTTCCTAAATATATCGAGAACAAAATATCAAGGATTCCGTACGATGCCCACTTTTATTTAAAAATGTCACATTAATTTAGAGATATAATTCACGCACTTTTAACTGATGCTTCATTCTGTTCAATAGCAGAGATTAATATATAAAAATAATATTCATACGAAAGAACCAACAGCACGTTTTAACAGACATTCGTTAAACTGAACATAAAATATCAACTGCATGGTTTGAGTTTATAAAGATAAGTCTTTCAAATCAATTAAATATACCTTAAATATTGATAATATGTGTAAGGCAAATGGTTTACGTTTTCAGTTTCGTTACCCACGACTTATTGGCCAATATTTGCTTAATTTCTCTTGTGTTCAACAAAATAGTAAACCGAAAGCGCAGAACATATTCATAAACAACCCAGAAATTGTGACGTTTGTCGATCCGTTTTTCATCAAGTAATCAGGTGAAATACAATCACCGATGTACTTATTATGATATCGTACACGTATATTGAAACACACAATTATACAATATCAAAATATGTTTAATGATGTAAACTATCAAATTGGTACTCAATAACAATATTCAATCCATAAATTGTAATACATATTTTGTGCCCCAAAGCCTGTGCAACCGTACATAACCCCAAACTGACAAATACTCTATATGCATTTCGTTCATATATAAGATAAGAAAAAACACTATAACGTATTTTGAGCACCATGAGTGAGTTAAATATGTACAACAACAAAGTCACTTTTCCAACAAATATAAGATAAATAATTTTGGAAAACAGATTTCATGAAACAACAATTGAAAAATACTACAAACAAATAATATAAATGTCTATTTTATTACCGGAACTACCTTCAGTATTCATAAAAACGATAAAGAAGACGGCATGTTGTCAAACTTCTTTGGAAGACGTTATGCATGGCAGCATTCATGTTGACCGTCTAAATACATAATCTGGAAGTAAAACAAATATTCGAGTTACAAATTGTATTCCTTATAACGGATTCTAATATATTATCTATGTAGTTTGCACTTATAATAACCCATGTCTATGCGACATGCTTATGAAGGTAACTAATGCAATGGTATCTATTGTCGTATACAATTAAGTATTCAACTTATTAAGAATCTCAACACAATCGAATTCGGAATATATTCACAACACAACTAAAATACAAAAAGATGTATCAGCAACTTTTATGAAAAAAAAACACAAATGATAAACGAATCCGTATATGTATGGATTTAAGCGACAATAACAAAGCGTTATGGTAAAATGAACCCTTTTCCAAATTGCAATAAATATTCTAACGTATACAATTGTACTGGTTTAACTTTATATATATGAATGAGAAGGACAAAGTATGAATAATAATTTCTGTAACATATTAAAGTAAATAGACGAAAACTTACATACCCTTGATATCCGTTCACATGTTTGTGCCCTGCAAACAGGAATACAATTTGCGATAAATGACATGTACGTCATACAACATTCAAATCACCGTTTACATCTCGAACAGTGTCAAATGTTTACTCAAAGTCTCTTTTCCTGGGTAAGGTGGTTTATCAGTTCTAAGTTCACATACTAATGATAGAAAATTATTCTACCAGAGATATGGGTGAACTCGACATTGGAATCACCGAACAACACACATTCAAGTTAATATGCGACATGTGATCTCCAAACTGAGTTAGCCGGAGACCAAGTCGTTAAAAAAAATACTTTTAATTATTCGGCAGAAATCTTGGACAAACAGAAAAGCGGTGAGATATGTATATTATATTAAACAGTTCTACTTATGTTTGCTGAAAGCGGTATTCGCAGTGTGATGAGGCCCTCATGTATATATTTTTTTCAATAAACTTAGTATGCAAACACGTACCTCGTATACAGTCTGTGACCTTCTATCGGTCACGGGTCGATGAATGTGATACTGAAAGCACGTGGAGAAAAAAAAAGTTAAAACAAAATAAATTGATTAAAAAGCTGGTGTGATTGTTTTCTTCTGATTAAAATATTCGCATTAACTTTATTGACCATAATTCATAAAATTATAAACCATTATTTTAAGATATATGATATCTATAAATATTTTGTCCATGACATTTTCCTTTACGTTCTCAAGTTATAATTTTAATATGAACTTTGACCTTTACAACATTCTTATTCGATCTTTTTAACAAATTGTATTTTATACATTATAGAAAATACGATACTGTATAACGCAATATCGGTCACATATTTAGACAATCTCATGTGTTGGGTGAAGACCATGAGATATCTTCACAATAACACTATAAACATAGCATAGTGATATATTATGTCACATGAATATGGTAAATATTGTACCCAGAACTCGATTTGTGAAGTCGAAATTAATTGCTATGCCACGATACTTGAATACAATATATGTTTTGATGCGAAATAAAAAATACTTGAAAGTAATGCAATAGTTGAAATGTATTCAGAGAATAGTCAAAACATATTAACGTAATGGCACATTATAATGGATGGATATAAGGGATTTGACTATAGTAACATGAACTGTAGTACATATTTAATAACACGGACTATTACTTACTGGTTCGTTGGGAGACCTGTAAGTGTATAAATAGTCCCACGAGAAATTTGAAAGCTGCTGCTGGTTATCGTAAACTGAAAAAAGACACATAAATAGTAGAGTAGAACTTAATAGAGAAGTAAAACTTAGATTCAAATAAGTTATTATAATAAAAAAATTGGTATGCAACAGGTTAAAATATGTTTATCGGCTAACCTAGTATTGTAACCGATTAATAAATCGGTTAACTGAACAACGTCAAAATGTTTAAGTACACTTTCAAACATGTCAGATATGCCCTCTTTAAAAACTAGAGTTATTTACGGCTTCATATGTTGGTTACATAAGCGGCCATCTAACTCCGTGATAAAATTTGTATTAATTCCTCTCGATTCTTGATAATGTTTAGTCAAAATGTGTATTTTGACAACGTACGCGAACGTGCGTCGAACGTTTGTAAGTTTTCTTTTATATCATGGTTCCATGCTTATTGTTGAATGCAGTAACGTACTGAGTAATACTTAATTCTTATTTTATTGTAACTGCTATTCAGTATTGCCCAAACGTGCAACCATATATTTTTTCTTAATTTATGAATGAATTAATTATTAGCCTCACACCATAGCGTTCCTGGGCCGCATACTCAATGCCCATTTGAATTTGAATAGTCCGGTCGTCGTTTCCGGCCTCAGATATCGATCCTGACCGGCATTCCGCGTCTGAAGAAACCATTGTTAATCGAGTCCCTAAAAAGTGAAATCCGAAACAGAATGTATGTTTAATATTAGTTTTCGCATATCCAGTAAGAATCGTCTCGATTATAACGCATGTTTATACAAAAAATAAATATATTAGACGTGTTTGTATACGTGTTGATATTTGATTGCGCAATTAACATTACATTATGAACTTGCAGCAAAGTGGGAAATAACTGTGTTTGCTTGTATAGTCTAACTGCATTTGTGTACCTTTCGTAATTAGTTGCGAACTTCCTTCTTCGGTTTCGTACTGCATACATGGCGATAACCGCCACAGTCAGACAGTCATGAACAGTGGAATACCAATGCCAAGACTCATCACCAATCCTAAATCATCATTTTTCTTGAAAGTTCTAAAATCGCACGTTATTATATCATGCTTAGACTTAAGATATGTTTCACTTCAGCATGCATTACAGCATGCATAACAATATTACCAAATAGCCCAGATGTAAACATTACCTTGATATTGTCAAGATAAACATTCTTACCAATATTAAGAAGAGCCAAGTTTTATCAAGATTGATCACAAATGTTACTTCTACAGAATTAGCAGTGTTCATTTTATAATTGATCTTGTGACCTTATTTTGAACGCACGTGACCCATATCTGAACACACGACTTTCATATTGTCATGTTAAACATTCCCTTAAGTGGCAACATGTTTTGTATAATATTTTATCAAGTAAAATAGTGTTAATCGCACGCGACCTAGATTTGAATACGACCCAGATGTTGTAAAGTTAAACATGCGAAGCTTCATCACAATGTAGTCGTAAATGTGGCCTTTTGAGTTGTTATGTTCTTCAAATTTGACCGAGTGACATTTGGGGGCAAAAGTAAACCAGATTCGAGGTCGTCCTAGATATTATCAAGTTAAGCATGTTGACCAAATTTCATCACGATTGCGTCATACATGTAGCCTATATAATGCTATTAAGGTTTTATTAAGATTTGACTTAGTGAACATTATTTGTTTGATGCATGGGACCCAGATTCAAAATCACCAAAGACATTGCCAAGATAAATATTCTTGCCAAGTTTTATTGAGATTGGCTCAATAAAGTTGCATCTAGAATGCGGACAATTTTTTTTCCAAGATTTAAAGTGGTGACCTAGTTTTTGGAAGCACGTAACACAGATTCGAACGCGACCTAGATATTGTCAGGATAAACATTATCTTAAAGTTTTATCAAGATTGAGTTATAAATTGGGACATTAGAGAAGAAAAATGGTTATTGAAAGAATTGAGCATGTGACCTTGTTTGAAATCTTATGTGACCCACATTCGAATTCGGTCCTGAACATGTAAAGCTTAGTATTCTGACCTAGTTTCATCACGATTGTGATCCATTAAAATGGCCTCAAGAAGGGTGGTCTAAGATTCGACCGGTTTACACAGTTTTGGTATGCAAATGAACTGGGATTAAATGCAATCGAGATAAACATTCGTGAAATGGTTCATCAAGATACACCAATTGCTGCCCCAAGAGTGATTACCAGATAAACGCTGGCAAAGCACACCGCAAAACGTACAACGACGGACGCCAGGCATATGTTCATTACAATAATTCGCCTTGAGCACTTCGTGCTCAGGGGAATTAACAATGATGCTGAAGAAACCTTGCGCAAATATTCCACAATGGGTAGGATGTGAATGCAATCTTACTGGGTACGCAGTTGACTGCGTAGAGGTTAGACAAGTACGGCTCGTTGTCCAAAACCAGTGTACCGTTTATCAAGCTTTGTGACGCTTGTGTGAAGACAAGTGACGCTTCCACGCTGTTTTCCTTTATAACGGTTGCGATCACATCCAAGGTACTACTGATAATAAATTATATAAAATATGTGTAATGCATCAGTTCAAAAGATAAAAAGAAGAGTCAATTCATATAAAATGTATACTTTTTTCTGTAAAACAATTATTCCATATTTTTGTACGTAGTAATATGATGCAATTCGCATACAATTGAGTGTTTATTCATAATCTGTTACAGGTCATAAATCGTTACATATTTTGAATGTTAACACAAAACTTACATTTTCATACGGTAAAAAATCACCTTCTTTAGTTTGTTGCCCATAGGTACCGAAAAGAAGGCCATAAATTTAAAACAAATCAACGCCAAAACATTAAGCGCGTTACTATGTGCCTCCAAAATAGAAAAATACATAAGACTGTTTTTAAAGACGGTTTGATAGGCACACGATTACAACTACAATAATATTTGAAGAATTCTGCTTAGTAGCAACGTGATAAAACAATCCTTTTAATCTATTTCACACAACCCATCACCAGCATTAAATGGCGTACAATTGGAAAAAATCTAAAATATGTATGGACCATTAACCGAATTGTAACTAACAACAAAATCTACGTGCAAAGCAGTTGAAGTAATAACTTACGTTAAGCAATCAAAATATTACACTTACCGATGCAGACACTTTTGGTGCCCATTCATTGACTTCACAGAATAAAAAGTTTAAATGTATGACTTTAGATTCGCGAATATTAATCCTGGTGGAAATTTTGCCAGCGTTTTCTGCATAACGAGAGAGAGNCTGAAACAAATACACTTCAGTTTAGAAATACCAGTTGAGCAATCCTCTTATTGTATGTAGTAATATTTCCAAACAGTACCACGTTTGACACCGGCTACCGCGAATCAAAATCAAATACAGACAGACTGGAAATAATATCAGAGCATATCCCTTTTACAAACATATTTATTATAAACATCATTATAATTATGCCACAAGTTCCCTACCTTCCTCGACGCATTTGCCGTTGATGCCTTCCTCAAATCCTATCAGACACGAGCATTCATACCCTCCGTTGGTATTGTGACAGATTTTTTTTAGATTCGCGCTACACTTGTGAGTACCGAACTTACATTCGTCTACATCGGCTTCACACATCGCCCCTTCCCATTGGACTCTGCACAAGCACGTTCCGTTCACGTGATTGCATGACTGTGTTGGAATTAGCGTGTTGGCGGGATTGCAGTAACACGGCGTGTTACAGCCGTCTCCATACTTGTTGTTACTGCATGCTAAAATAAAACAAATACAGACATGCAGATAAATAAATTAACCATATTTCAACAAAACACTGAACGATATATATAATTTAATGCCCGTTTGATACAGTACTGAATTACGCAGCTGTATACATCTTTCTTATGCAAAATGTAAATCTTTATTTATGATTGTTATTGTGCATATCAGATAATTATGACGCTTGCTGCCCTGTTCATACACCGTTAACATCAGTATATCCGCTGCTGTATGGACAGGCGAATGATCCGTTATTATTGGCACACGTGGAATTTGGTCGACAGTTATGGGTCCCTTCTGTGTATTCGTCTCTTTCCGTACTACAAGTGGTTCCCTTCCACTGAGTCTTACAGGTGCAACCGGTGACTTTGTCGCAAGTTTGTGTGTTATTCGCTACGCATCCACAACTTACACTGTTCACCCCATTTTCCATCCACACAAGCTGGTTAAAAACAAGAGACATGCTTTCATAAGTTTGTTGACAAACTATACAACCGGTATCTTCTTATAAGGAAGAACCATTACTTATCTGTTGTTCTTTATTTAAAATATCTTCAACGTGTAATTTCAAAATAGTAATCAATACATATTATTGCACTTATTTAAAAAGAAAAAAGGACCTCACCCATGGCTTGAGTATGCAAGTGAAAATTTCAAACGTATACATGTTTCTCAAAATCTATGGTCTAATTGTATAATTTAATGACACATACCAACGCAATTATTGCCAGAGCCGCTGAAGCCAGGGTTACATCCACAGTTAAATCCCCCAGAATTGTTTGTACACTTCTGAGTGCAGATATGCGTACCTTTCAAACACTCGTCGTTATCTGTTAATGGAAACCAGACTATAACGCTGATGTGGGCATTTAAAATGGGTTTGATTTTTTCAAATCAGGTTATTTATATTAGTATAAGCATTCAAAGAAAAGTATGCCGCAGAGAATGTGCTTGGTGCATTTTTTAAATATTATTTATTCCTTCAAAGGGTCCTTAAATCGTTAAAAAAAACGCAAATGCCAGCGGAAGCCTTGTCTGCATGGATTTCTTGGACCATTTAAACAAAAAAATACGTTCAACAGATGATCAATATTAAGATCAACTGCAATCAGGTACGGGGTATGTAAAGAGTGTCCGTAGTTAACATCCATGCAAGTATAAAAGTTTTGTAGCAAGCGGTAGATATGTTAGACAGAACGCGTACTTTTGTGTTAACAAATTGGAATTTTCTGAATTTCTCTAAGTCCCTTACTAGGTGAAGGTCAAGGTCCAAAAGATGGCGGGTGGATTGATTGTTAACATCATTTATTTAAGGATCTACGATTTGTACCAAGCCGTATTGCTGTAATACAAAACACGTCATAATAAGTTGACCAAGAATTTTGACCAAACTGAAATTGTCAAAGTCCAAAAAAAGCAGGTCAATGTCATGGTCAAAATTTCGTCAGGTGTTGTGGGTGGGTTAAAACATCATTCATACGCATAAACAAAGTGTGTAGCAATTGGTATTTACGATAGATGGAACGGGTCAGTTTAGGGTTACCAATAATTTGGTTCTTCTGAATTAATCCAAATGTATGTCAATGTTACGGTCAAAATAAACTCTGGTGAATTGGGTGTAATGATGCAGTTCAAAGTCATCATCCATTCAAGTAGCTAAACTTTCTAGAAAGCAATATTAATGGTCGAAAAATGGACGGCATGCCAATCGCTACATGACTCCTGGTATATGTAGATACTGGGGGACATACACACTTTGCAGATTTAACTTGTAATTCATTCATCATTAACCAAAAGTCGGTTCGTATTGTTAAGAAACAATACATCTGTTTGTCAGCATCCATATTTAGCGAATAATAATAAATGGTTGCAATTTAGCTTCGCGACCTGGTTCATAAATCACATATTTTAAATATGAGGTAGGCGAATTGTATTGGTTTATGTACTACCAGTGCATAACTGTTTATTGGAGACCCGACAAATCACCAGATCCTCATAAGAACAGACACAGTGTAATAATCCAATTACCATAAATAATTAAATATATTAGTGAAAAATAGTTAAATGTACAGCGTACCTGTACATACGAAGGCTGTCAATGTATAACCAGTACGACACTCGCATGTATAGGACCCAAGCTCGTTCTTGCAAGTCTTCAAAGAGTCACCGCAAATGGTTGCATTATCTGTGCATTCATTGACATCAGTGGTGCAGTTGTCTCCTTTCCATCCATTTCTACACGTACATTCTCCATTAGCGTTTGAGCAACTAATTGAGTAGGTAGTGTAACACCCACAGTTCCTCGTGCATTTTGCTCAAATTGCAAGGACGGGCACACTTCGATAAGTTAACATGTAAAAATGTAGGTATTAACTACGTGTCAAAACTAAAATAAAGTTTAGCTTCGTTATTCCGTTTTTGTTTATTCTTATTTGTTTAATTTATAACTTTCCGTATCGTTCACATTAATTACGTTCCAAAGTCATCAAATGAACTTGGAGTAACATACCTACATACTTGGCCTGCTTAATTACATAGTAAACATCAACCATTAACGAGTATCTTACGTATTTAAGTAGCATTTACATTCCATTGTGTACGAAAGAAACAGGATCCCTACTATATTCGTTTGCGTGCCTTTCATCTTAATATTTAAAAAATAACCTTGACATGTTCCATCTCCAGATTTAATGTAGCCAGGATTGCAGTCGCACACGTACGACCCATTCGTGTTTTCGCATACGGAATTCGCAGTACATGGGTTTGGGTTACACTCGTTTTTGTCTGTTTCGCATTTGGTCCCTTCCCAGCCAGCCTTACACGTAGAGTTGCCTGTATCACGTGCACATGATTCATTGTTAGCTTCTACGCATGTGCAGTTTTGTGTGCAGTTTTCACCAAAGCATGCTAAAAGGTCGAAAGAACAACATTGTTTTTATTGATCACAAAGTGCCACGTTATAATGACACGGTGTGTACGCTTCTTTGTTTTGTAATACATAATGGATTAAGTGTGAGTTTCGGTATAAAATTTCAATCGCTTTAATACTCAATAAATCGCATTTACCGTTTTAAGGCAGTGACCACAGCTTTAATAATATTGTATATATTTCAGCTATGTTGTATGATTTGTGATTCGCGGTATAAGAATGTGTTCAGTTGCCTTAATAGCTGATGACAAATTTCTCTCTTGATTATATTTCTGGATTTTTATATTTTTAAGAGACGATTACTTTACAAATAAATTGCATATTACAACTGTTATAAAGAATAGCAGCATCCGAAACACAAGACAGCTTTCATGGGTTTTTTAAAGTCATCGATAGAAACATATCGAATCGATAAGGATTGGTCGGCATATAATTTGAGATGCCCTTTTAATCGTATAAAAAATATAAAACATTGATTACGGTATCGGAAAAATGATATATTCTTTAAATCAGGGCGATGCTGTACAAGCGGCTGATAATGCGCGATGGCGACATGCTTACTTAAGCAGGTCTTCTTGTCCTCAGCAAGCTGGTAGCCTCTCTGGTTACACCAGCATTCATAGCTGCCCTTCGTCTCCAAGCAGGATAACGAGCAGGAATTCAAATTCTGTTAACATTCTTTAATATCTGCAGGAATATCAAACCATATTTTATAAAGCTAACCCCATGTTTTTAAAAACATAAACCAAATATAACTTTGACCCATTCCTGGTTTGTTACCCTACCTACCAACATGTCTACGTAATCTTTACAATTGTCCAAAATATTTAGCAAATTAGTGAAATAAACATACCATCTTATATTATGTGAAATGTATTAAGTGTGTGTTTAAAAAAACACGTGTACTCTTCTGAAGCATAAACACGCAATTTGTCGATCGATGATTTAGCATATCAATATCATACGTAAATAGACGATTTGAATATCGGTCAAATGCATTGATTGACGATTACCATATCAATCAAACACGTAGATCGAAGAGTAGTATATGAATCCAATACGCACATCGACGATTATTAAATCAATCAAATACTTAGCTCGATGGTTTAAATCCAAAACGAAGATCGACGATAAACATGCCAATCCTATACGTAGATCGACGGTTAATATATCAATACAATACGTAAATCGACGATTAGCATATCTGTCTAATACGTAGATCGACGACCAACAGCTTTATACAACACGTAGATATACGATAATTAGTCAGAAGATCGCATTCATACAAAAATGAATAAATAAACTTATTTTTCAGTCTGTACAAGTCTTATTTGAACAAACAATACGTGCATTCTTTATACGATTCACTTAAAGTTTCTGAACATCATAATAAAGCTTCATTCTATACATATATAATTTAATGTTTTAACGTTCATAATGATTAAAAAAAATAGAATCTGCATTTACTTTTCAAGGGCCACGACAGTAAGCCTTAAAGTATATCATATATATTATTATACCTTCTCACACTGTTATGTTTCCTGCCTTGAACTGAAAGCCTGCATTGCACGTGTATGTTTCTTTATTATTTATCATAGCACAAACTCCATTCGTGCATAGGTTTTGAGTAGAAAACGCTTGTTGTGCTGTAAAAGGAACGATAATTAGTTACATTAATATGCAAAACATGCTTACACTTATAAAGCCGCGCCGTAAATACTTTATTATTCGAATTACTTCGGGGTTAATAGCAAAGTCATGAACAAATCTATCCTTGATTACACGTTTTATCTGGAACAACTATTTCATTTACTGTTAACTTGAGTGCTTTCAAGCCTACTTAAGAAACACATTACGACAAATGCTCATCACATGAACATAAGTATATATACACGTAATATACACGTTATATATACATGTCGTTTTGGTTTAATCTCATCGAGAGTCATATTATCATATTAATATAATCTGCACTTCCTATCAGACTTTTAATGAGCATACATTATTAAATATAAACAATAACAATAAACAACGATTTGTGTAAAACGAAAGCAAGAGTTCTGGCTCTAGTGCGCTGTACTTCCAATTCAAGACCCATTCCAGGCCCCAATACACCAACGAGATCTAACTCCCTGTGGAGGGTCAAGCTGATAGTTTTCTAGATCTGCTCTGGAAATGAAATCAGACGACATGTCGGACAAATGTACAGAAGGCAGGACAAACGAACAACCTGATTCCAGTATATCCAGTTTAAATACTTCATCAATAGTTGATTTCCAGAAATCGGGTTTGTTTTGTATGATCGTATGTTACTGATGTTATAGAGGGGATATCATTTCTAAATATATATAAAAAAAACACAAAAAAACAAAGATGTCGTACGTTGCCCTCTTTTATTAAAATATGTCCCATTTATTTAAAGATGTGTATGATAAATACAAACGAGAATTACAGCAAAACAGATATATATATATATATCATAAACACCAATTGATAACAATTGGATACAACTTTTATTCCATTTTGATACACTATGTTAAAAACACAATGTATATTATCTTATTAAGAAATTTTGAATATGATTTACATTCTAAAATACACTCACTTTTAACTGATTCTCCATTCTGTCCAATAGCAGATATCAATATAAAAAATAAAATATTCATAATGGATCACCAACATAAAGGTCAATACGTTTTAGCAGACATTCGTTAAACTAAACATAAAATATCAACTGTATGGTTGGATTATATATGGATAATTCTTTCAAATCAATTATATGTACCTTAAATATTGATAATATGTGTAAGGCAAATGGTTTACGTTTTCATTTTCGTTTCAAACAAAATATTGACCAATATTTGCTTCATTACTCTATTGTTCAACAAAAGAGTAAACCGAAAGCGCAGAACATATTCATAAATACAAATTGTGACGTTTGTCGATCAATGGTATAGAAAAGTATGATCCTCGTCATCTTTTTTATCAATAAGGTGAAATACAATCACTCCGATGT
>VMBQ01002834.1:70530-81005 GCA_007657795.1 Dreissena rostriformis | reverse complement strand
AAAAAAAAAAAAGAACAACATACAAAAACCATAAATACGCAGTCGATTCCGAACAATGGTATCGTCTTATCAAATAAATGACCTTAAGCATGTGGCATATCGGATTATAGATGACGTTCAGAATCAGACTGGAAAACATTTACAAACAATGACATGCTTAAAAAAATGACGCCGAAGTAACCTATAATCTAATAAATTACACGTTACAATGGTATTTCATTTGAAGCATACGCGAATATCGAAATTCAAATCTTAATCTAACTTTATCTTTTCAGCGCCTCCAAAGATTATGTGCTCTGTGTGTACTCATCCACCGCCCTAGGGTGCTCCCTGGCGGCAGCAGACGTCTACTTCCGGTTGCTCAATAACTCCATAGCCGAGGTATTCCGAGTGAACAACGTCAGGTGCCAAATGTCTCCACCCATGGACGTCATATCAATATATACGTCAACGCAGACAATGTCAGAAAGCGCGATCACTACGCGAACGTTATCGCCTGTAACGGACAAACGGGACCACCGTAACGTGGTGTCCACGTGCAATTCATAGAGATCTTTTTCTATATGCTGCTATTTTATATGTTTGTTTCTTTGTGTATGCATATGCAGAGAGTTTTGATGAATGGAGAGTGCTTGATACCTGTTATTTATTTGTTTAACTGTTTATGTACCATACTAAGTTGCTTTTGTATGCAACGGCATTTGTCAACATGTTTATCATTGTAACGATGGTTTGAAGTAAAGTAGGCATTTTTCTGTAAATACTGCAGCTTTGTTATCCTTTTGAAAACAGGTACGTGATATACTCGAAGATTTTCACTTGTTTATAGTGATGGGAACGAATACTGAAAATGATATTCGAATATTTGTTTGTCATTATTCGAATGTATTCGAATATTCGATTTTTAAACCTTATATTAAAATGTCCAATCTTATGACCGTCCGGAACAACGTACTATTCTTGACAAGTTGTTATGTAAACTGTTATCGATTTCAAACTGTCATTATGCATGTTACATTATAAAATAGTATATTTTCCAGATTACCATACGTAATTATTTATTCGTGTCATATGGTAAAGTGGTTTTACCGTGAATATTTAACATTCTGAGATGTTCTCTCCTATTTATAGCAATTAGCAATTTATCTAGTCATGCTGTAACAGCCATCTTATCGCCAGGTAATTACCTCTCAAGATCTCAACATATATTCTGGAGACGCTGGTTATCCAACATTGCCAGATCGTCCGTCATGTGACCATATTTGTGTGGTAACTTAGCAGGTATCAAATCGCAGGTACCAAAAATCAAGCTACGTGACCCAAACAGATATTAACGTACATATGCGCAAACAATTATCAAAACCATATAAACTGACAAGACACAATTGGTACCAACCCAAAGACAGAAAAGAACATGTAATAACAGTTATCGGCGCTTGGGCACTACGACACATAGGAACACATATGACGTTCTAACAAAATTGATTTGTATGTTGCCACCCAAGGAGCCAAGAGTATTGTAGGGCGGTACTAAAACAATGCCTTTCTAGCAAATTGTGTTTAACGTAACATGGCCCTCTGTGTCGACTTGAATAGCATATATCAATGATTGAAAAATTATGTAAATATATTGATTGAATGCATGCCGATATCCCAAGGGGTTCATTTTATTGATATAAGCGCCGTATTACATTATCGTTTTTCAAACATTTAATTGATATAAGCGCCTTATTATATTATCTTTTACCATGCATATTGATGCAGCGATCTGGCCTTCAACATTCAAGTCGCGCAATGACTTATTCGTTGTATGCTAAAACACTTATTATCAAGGCGACTATATTTTTTCTTAACCACGTATTCTGTTTATTAAATAAGAAAAAAAAAGCAGCAAATTCTGGAACACTTTTTGCCACCTCGTCGGATCCGGTTTCAAATGCCTTGTATCCATTGTTCGCAGTCCCCGATTACCCATTAGGCAAGGTATGCAACTGCATATGGGCCCCGTGACTTTTAGGGGCCCCCAGCATACCGTGACAAAAGATTGTGTTCTTACTTACTTAGCCGAATCTGATTACTTGAAACAGCCAATTATTTTATATCGATGTTATGTTGCTTGGCACTTGAAGGCTTATTTCAACGAACAAAATCGACTGAGCACTGGCGATGTGGTAGGCACGAGGCCAACTAAGCGCCTGTGACGGGGCCCCAAAAGTTACACTGCCTATGGGCATCCACGTCGTTAATCCGGCACTGATGGTTAGCTTCAGAAATAAATTGTGCACTGTGTTCAGTAATCTGTAATCGAGCGCGCTGCGATTTTCTCCCACGTGGCCTTTGCCCCAGAAGACGTGTAAGTTTTGATATGAGAGATAGTGCAATACCCCAGCCGGCTCGCTTGTGCCGGAAACCGCATCCAGAGAGGATCCTGGGTCTTTTAATATACGATATCAAATGCCTGGAACAATGCTTTTGGGTTTAACGTCTCGTACGAATTACGACATTTAACGAAATGCACGACAATTATCAACGAAGCACGAAGACTTACCACGATGCATGACAATGCAAACTTGCGATCGAAAATTAACATTTACGTACGACAATGTAAATCAATGCTCGACAATGTACAACTACGCACTACAACGTAAAACCTCGAAAATCAATGTACAATAACGGACGACAATCTACAACGACGAAAGACGCACGACAAAGAACAGAGACGCTCGATAAAGTACAATGATGAACGACTATGAAAAGTAACGAAGGCCATGCACTATGACGTACGACAATGTACAACAGTGAACGATAATGTATAACTGCACTTGACACTATGCAACGATGCACGACAATGGTTTGAAGCTCATTGAAACCGGTTGACCCCATTCAATGCATTGACCTTTCCAATACATTGACTCAAGTTTTAATCATGTATGTGTGTGTGTGTTTGTTGTGCATGTGTGTGCCATGTCTATTACTAGTACATATGTTGTTTGTCATACTGCTTGGCAACTGATTCCTTGCATTAAATAAAGGACCAAATAATAATACTAGTATAAGATTTCTCCACGGCTGGTGTACCTTAAGTTTGACTTTGCTATAGTTGGTAGTCGTGTTTACTCGAACCTGCGACACATGGCATGAGAATCCAGTTTACCACCACTAGACACCGCACCTGTTGTCCAGTAGATTGCATGGAGATACAGTCTGGTTTATATCGTACAAATAGATTCGTTATGTAGGTTTTTGCCTCCTCGTTTGTGTTTTCGTCGTCGTACCGTTTCAATTCACAACTTATATTCCATAGCATAGTAAATAAAAGTTAATATAAATTCAATGAATAGATCCAATCTTCCGGAAAGGTTTGATTTATAAATACTTGCATGTAAAGATTTACTTTAATTCACTGGTTATGAAAAGAAAATGATTTAAGCATTTATTTTCTCCCAATCCATCGGTTTTTTAGTTAAATGCAGAGACAGAATTGGCAAAGAAATTGCACGCAAATGTCATTGATCGGATGCACTTTATAATCGTAAATAATTAACGGAATGATGTTTGCTTAAGTGCACATAGTAAGAAGTTATGTTGACACAGCTTAAAACTAGTTGATTTTTGTTAATATCAATGTTTAAACATAGACTTATATAGAACTTTTGGAAGAGTGAAAAAGTTTGGTAATCATTATATTATTTAATATGATCGTAATCATTTATATTATAAAACAAAACACACACATGAGGGTACTTCTCCGTGTCGATCACACCTGTAGTATGCTATTTATATGTTGTTCAATTCTGTCACATTGAGCTGTGTTACAACCCCCGTTTCGCAATAAATCCGTTTTGCAATAAAATCATCGCATATGGTATCATTTAATTCAAATTGATTGGATACGTTAAAAGGTAGTTTTCAAGTGTCGTTTTAAAAAAATATTATTTAAAAACAAAAAGAGAGAAACAACTGTTAGTTTCGACTAAAAACTAACAGTTATGGATGGTGATCAATTTCGATAAATAATACGTTAAACAAAACACAGAATATGTATAGAAAGTGATTTCAACCAATTTCGTACTTAAGTGTGATAACTCAGAAATGAAATAATTTTATTTAAAAACGTATTGAAGTGTCTTTTTGCAATGTGAATTTTGTGTGACAGCCCGTTCAGCCCGTTTCACAATAAACCCGTTTTGCAATGAAATCATCACATATAGACAATTGTATTAAAATTGATTAAAAACAGTATAACGTAAGTTTAAATTACGTCTGTAAGGATTTTCCTTTTGATGATTAATTTGATGAGCAGTTAATGTACCCTATTTATTCATCCAGATACAATGCATTGTGCATTTATTGCGGTTCTAAAAGCGTATAATTTAAACGATAGAAGCCAGAAGTCGTCGCGGGACTAAGTGAGTACGGAAATGTTTCGGAAGCGAGCGATATACTTAAGGTTGAAACAGCGGTCTGGAAACAACACTTAAATGGTGTTAGTAGTGTATGTCTTGACGCGTGACAACAGTTTTATGGTGATTTGGAAATTACTACAGGAGCTGGCGTCTTGTTTTCTTTCTTTCGCGTGAATATGCCTCGGAATGTAAACTAGACTGGGGAACAATGGATTATCGGTGACTCGCACATTATTGTCGTTATTATAGCAGTGGCAGGTAATGTGCGGTATATTTTGGGTTCCGAATTGGCAAGGTGCCAAGTGTAATGGTCATTGAACGTACGAATTAGTGCAGATCGTTAATAATTATACATAAGGGGTGTTGCTTTATTTCTCGTCGACAACTATTTAATCGGAAGACATGTGATTTTTGATTGTAAGGAAGGAAGGAATTATTGTTCCTAAGGCGTTTGTTTGAGTATTAATTGTAAAAGTTTTATTTTAGTATCGGACATAATTAGTAACAACGCCTCTCATAATAAAGTCATGGCATCTTATCGTTTTGTATAAAATTGCATTGTATTTATGTATTTATTTATTTATTCGTTCGTTCGTTCTTTCGTCCATTCATTTATTCATTCATTCATTCATGCATTCACTTATTCGTTATTTCATTCATTTATTTATTTATTTATTTATTTATTTATTTATTTATTTATTTATTTATTTATTTCTTGGTAGATTTTGCGTTCATATTTCATATGTTTACAATTTTATTCAACATATTTCATAATAACATGGCTATTTGAAGATGTTTTTCGTTATCTATACTATAAAGTATAAATCGTTAAACAAAATCATAATTTTGCTATTATTAAAAGTACAGTGAAACTGTCGACACTGCTAGTCCTTTAGTATCAACACTGAGCAATGAAACGTGAACCTACGTGAATCTAAACGCCGCTTATTTATAGATAGTGTTGCTTTGAAGACATTCTTAAAACATGTTTTAACTTAATGTTCAAGCAAGTGTATGAACTTACAAACTGATGCACACTCGGTAAAACACGGCCTGACAAAGAAGAAAAATATTAATTACTATGGGATCGAACCCATATTTATCAAAATACATGTTAATAGTTATGTGTTTAACTTTCTTTTTGGGGTTGACCTAAACTGTAAGCATAATTCAAGTTATTTTTAGGGAAATTTGTGTTTATATATAGACTTTATTATATGATACGGTGCTGTGCTAACATCCGTCACAGTTGGTTGGAAGGTATTTTAACGATATTTTAAAAAGTAGAAAACTGATTGACACAAATATCACATAAATCAAGTTAAGTTGGATGTGCATTTGCTGACATGCTTTTTTGCACATTGTGTCCACGTGTCATAGAAAAAATAATAAGCGATTTTAAAGATCTACATAATGTAAAAATTGACTGTTAAAGTGCCTTTATCCGCCACAACTCTTTAAAAAGTTTAAACTGATAAGAAATAATATATTTATGTTATTTTTTATCAAGAGTAACAAATATTTAGTTCGAAACTAAAACAACAACATTTGTTGATACGAAACACGATAGTTATATATATTCTATCATGACCACACTCAATGCGCGTCTCAAAATTGCGCATGCGCATTATGATACATATTTCCCTCATGTCATGTATGTACATGAAAGTGATCCTATACACCCTAAAAGATGAAATTAAGAAGGAAAAATCACCAGATCAACACGAACAATTGTCAGTGTTAATAATGAACTCATCTACATTGATAAAGATATATAAAATTAATCGCATTTTTTTAATGAAAATTTGGATGGGGTGGCGGGTTTAGGTCGTGGCAAGATTAGGCACTGCGCCAGTATGTTAATTAACCAACATGCATTTATAATTTCCTTTTCAGATGTTAACCAACCTCTTCCGATATGAAATACCTCTAAATGCGCAAACCACGAGTGTTCACATTTAATCGAAACTGAAATAATCGGCAATACGCTACAAGATTCGCACACGCATTCATGTTATTGACATTAGACATTCAATCGAGGACGACCTCAACTTTCGGATTGCACATTAAACGTGAACTTTATGTGATTGGGCATGAACTGTGCCTCACAAAATAGGGATATTAATTTACATTTTTAAAACAACAACCAACAGGTTTATTATATCGGACAAAGAACACCAATGCGAATGCACACACGTGAGGCGATTTTCGTGAAATAAAACAGCAGGAAATAGCATTTGGACAACGGGACTTGGATTAACTTGATATGAAACTCCACAAACAGAAAAAAAGGTGTTGAAATGTCAACAACTTTAATGGGTTAGCACGTGTTTTAGTCGATCACTGGATTATTTTAGCGGGAATTTGATTTTGAAATTATTGTGATTTGCGATGAAGTCTGCGCGGTTGCTTGGAAACGGAAGGCCGTCCAAACGCACCTGTTTGCTACACAACGCTGAAATACTTATTAGCTGTTACGTCATATGTGGTTAGTTGTAAAACATGTCAATTAAGTAACCATAGACACACCGAAGTAATAATACTATTCTTAACGTATGGTATACAAACATCAAAATTAAAAGTGTACAAAATAAAATCCTTCCTTCAATATACATGTAGTTGAAGGTTACAGAAATACCGGATCATAAAAACAATATGGGTAATATTATTTATTGTTGTGACGTAAACAGCAATACAATTGACTGGTGGTGTGCCTACGTCGTTATAGAAAAAAAAACGAAATGCAAAAGGTATTCTTTATTTTGCTGTAATGTCAAATTATCAGGACAAAACAACAACATTAAATTCTTTCTTTTTAAACAAACCCCTAAAAGCAATTCATATAACAGTTTGTAATGGCGTCATAGAAAAACGGAAATTAAAAACAAAAATATTAAACCCTATTTCAGACATGTTCATGCAACACAATAGCCGAGATATTCACCCAAATTTCAATAGTATTTTCAGCAGCACCAGAACAAATCTCAATATTTGTGTAAAATCGTCCTGATAGAAATATCAAAATAAAAATCGTATCCTATAAAATGTATATTCTGCTGTAAGCCATCGAAACATGTATATTTAATATATTTTAGTGACGTCATAGAAACACCTAAATACAATTATTTTATTAGCAACCGCGTAGACCAACTGTGACGTTGTTCATACAAAGTACAAGAATGTGTGTATAATAATGTCATTTTAAATCGTTTCACAAATTCATGTATACTATGTACAAGTCATGACCGTTTTGAAAATGGGTAAACCAGTACTGTATATGTGAAAGTTGCATATAAACTACATGCAGTTACTTGTATTACGTATGTAGGCTAAAATCCATGGGGAATGTATGTTCTTTGTTTCAGAATTTTTGGTAATGGTTACTTCGATCTGCGCTTAAAGACACATTGTTGTGCTCTTATTTCAGCTAATACTTTTGACACTGCTATTGGTCATATATTTATGCTAAAATAGTGCGCAAGTAAGTTTTATCTTAAAACTGATCGGGTTTGCTTTTATAAATTAACGATTTCATGACAGTACCGTTTTGTTCAACGTCTTATAATTCTGTTTAATATTAATCTTCTTTAGATTGGTAAAATGTATGACTCTCTTTTAAATGCGCTCATCATCATCATCATCATCATCATCATCATCATCATAATCATTAACATCATCATCATCAACAACAACAATAACATCATCACCATCATCATCATAAACGTAAAAAACAACAACATCACCATCTTCTCATAAATTAATATATCTTTTTTTTTTTCAAAGGCCATTGAAAATTTGCTCACCATAATTATTGGACTTAATTGTCTTCTTCTATATGTATGGTATGATCGTTAACGCGATTAATTTCAAATTGCTTCAAACATTACTAATCATATAACACGGTTTTCTCGAATAATGTGTGGATTAAATGAAGCACGTATAAATCACTGAATAAACCTTGTTTTATGTGTCCAAAACAACATATGGTACTTGAATTGAGCGCCTTTGGATTTCGGGAACGAGGCTGTTCAAACCGGAAACCGAAAACACATGTGAGTTGTCGCATATCCTCCGAAACCATGTAGTAGGCATACCCGCTGCAACAGATTCACATTTATAACGCGCACCTACCCGCGTCTACAATAATAGTGTGCATTCTTAACTAATGGTATCGCACTGCACGTGCCACCGGGTTCAGGACAGCACAGAGTTCTATGGAAGCCATTTCTGCGTTTGTGATAGAAAGAATAAGAATAACATGGCATATGTTATATAAAATATTATATAACATATATTACCATTATAGTAATAAAAAGGAAGCTGTATAAATGTTTCTTAAAATAATGTACAACAATGTATAGCAGTTCATTATTCAACGACAAACGCCAAACAATTTAACTATGCAATTTATTATCTTAAAGGTTTGGCATAATAATGTCAAGGCTGGGATCATTTGTATAATACAAGTTCCCCCGAGAACGGCGGGAAATTTAAGTACATAATGTCTATACCCCGTGACAAGCGGGAAGTGTGTTCGTGGAAACTATGCCGATGAACACAATAATTTTGTCTTCACACAACTAAGCTCAAAACACAAATCGTTTTGCATTGGGCAAGACTTGCGATCAGTATATTGACAACATACATACAAGTATATTACATATCGTAATATACAACAATCAAGTATAATCGTAGAATAACATGACAGTACAACTTTAATTGGTATACATCACTTATATTCTTTATCCTTTAATGGTGTATTCAAGGCCAGAGTAAAAACCAGAGAAAAAACTTCAACTAATGTAAAATAACTCTGGAAAACTGTACCCGAAAACAACCAGTATTAACATGTAACTGTGGACATTGTGTAACTCAAACATAACTGGTCATTTTAACCAATTTCTTAATGCGGTTCAAATTTCAAAAAGTAAAAGTTTACTGATCAAAGTCAAGCGTAGAACTGACCAAACAATGAAAACCCCGTGCACAGTCCCGCCTATGTCCGCCTGAGTGACCATCACTCACGTGACAACCATACGCATGAACGAACCGCACATGTACCTGTTTTGTGCGGTGCGTTATGTTTAGACATACGTTCTATGCTGTACTCCGTAACGCACAGAACTGAAAATTCTCCAACACTGGTACAGTCAATTACGCAGGAACCTGTCGTCGGGGGCCGAACTAAGTAGACCATTTGACAAACTGACGGTGTTCCGTACGCTGCTAAGTCCCAGCCATGACGATGTGGGTTTCTAATGGAGCTCGTAATTCTCGACAACACTGGAATATAACAAAAATCTGGCAAGCATCGTGTTACAATAAAATTAAGTGGGAGGGTGGGTGGTAAATGTAAACATGTGTAAACCATAGAACGACATACCCTGAGATGCGACCAGCAGGTAAAAGACCGACAATTTTCACGGGCAGTGGTTTTGTACTTAGTGGACGAGTCTATGTGTTACAGTAGACTGGGTAGGATGGGTTATAACAGTGGGGTATGGGTTTCGGCGATCCCTTAGGAAAATCGCGTTTGCGTTGAATAAGAGAGTTTATTCTTGAGCGAATAAACATTATTATTCAACGACAAACGCCAAACAATTTAACTATGCAATTTATTATCTTAAAGGTTTGGCATAATAATGTCAAGGCTGGGATCATTTGTATTATACAGGTTCCCCCGAGAACGGCGGGAAATTTAAGTACATAATGTCTATCCCCCGTGACAAGCGGGAAGTGTGTTCGTGGAAACTATGCCAAAAAGGACCACGGCCGCAGGAAGTGGGCCTTCCGCCACACAGCGGCCATGAACACACGCCAGCCTTGACAAGCAATAACAATGAATTAAAATCGGGTTTGGAAAAAACGAAACCTTGCTCAAATAAAAGGCTAGATTGCTCCGGACAGTGTTCAACATGATAACGATCCTAACTAGAACTTGTGCGTGTCATCGGATTTGAAAAGGACAAGCGATTCAACAATGTCAGGGTATTAGATATAGCAACCTCCCGCATCTAAGATGCTATTCAGGAATTCTATATTTGTTTTCTTATTTATTTATTTATTTAT
>VMBQ01002834.1:29595-56146 GCA_007657795.1 Dreissena rostriformis | reverse complement strand
ATCGCGTAAACAAGAAAAAGTCTAACGCATGCACGGACGCATGCAGGGACGGCAGACGGACGGTCTGATGTAACCCATTTTCAATAGGGTTCGAGTCCTCATGAATATAAAGACACTGAACAAGTTTGAAAAGAATCGGATGAAAACTGTGGAGTTTATCGCGTAAACAAGAAAAAGTCTAACGCATGCACGGACGCATGCAGGGACGGCAGACGGACGGTCTGATGTAACCCATTTTCAATAGGGTTCGAGTCCTCATTAATATAAAGACACTGGACAAGTTTGAAAAGAATCGGATGAAAACTGTGGACTTTATCGCGTAAACAAGAAAAAGTCTAACGGACGCACACACGCACACACACACACACACGCACGCACGCACACACGGACGACGGAAACCACACCATGACATAAGCTCTTCCGGCCTTCGGCCAGTAGAGCTAAAAACTGAAAAGTCACTGAAACAGAAAACAAGCATTTGTTTTCTTCAACAAACCCAAACAAGCTAGCATTTATCACACATGTCATAATATTTATGAATATTATAAACTGAATTAGAGAAAAAGCGTCAATCAAAAATGCTTGTACCAATTTTTCTCAAAAGACATTCAGAAAGTCACTCACTGTTTTTTAAGTGATGTCATGGGACATATGTTGTTAGCTTTGGTATTGGGAGTCAGCTGCCGTAGTCCCTGGAACCAGGCCTGAAAGAGGGCAAAATAACATTTGAGCCGTGCTGTGGGAAAATGGGGCTTAATGCATGTGTGTAAAGTGTCATGTCAGATTAGCCTGTGCAGTCTGCATAGTCTTATAAGTGATGTAACTTTCGCTTTTGTTGCATTGTTTTTTTTAAGTAAGAATCTTTTTAGCATAAATCAAATCAAGGTGGAAAGTGTCATCCCTGATTAGCCTGTGCAGACTGCACAGGCTAATCTGGGACAACACTTTATGCACCCTCTTCAACCGATGGGGGGTCATTTTAATTCTATATGCCTTTAATTTCGATGACCTTCCACATGCAAAAATGGGTCTTATGCCATATGTGGCCAGCATAGCCCCAGAACAGCCTGCACCTCGCAGTCTGGTCAAAAGCTCACCTGTCAATTGTGATAATAAATTCAAGCAAGGTTTCGTTTCATTAGCGGACAGAGAAGCTCCTGACTAAACTGCGTGAGTGTACAGGCATAAAACCCATTTTTGCATGACGCGGCTCACATGTCGAACAGAAGAAATGTCTTACTAGGATGCAGGTATGTATTATAATTACCAGTGCATAAGGCCATCCTTGAAAATTCTTTTGTTTGGCATAACCCGACCTACCCACTAAAATCGGCCCAATTGATTTTTTTTTTGTTGCTTTCCAAAAAACAATATATTGTTTGCTCGCCGAAAATCCTTTCCGCTTAATTTTGCGCCGACCCTTTAGTTTTTATTGGCTGTGCCGTCCCTTAACTTTTTTTACCGTTTTACGGTAGGATACATAGAATCGTAAGCATTTTAGTCATCTACATCGGCGAGGCGCTTTACGTGCTAAATGCAATGAGCGCCTGCGACACAACAATACATATCCATTATTGTTTACACAATGCGCGTTTTATTGCCCCAAGGCACTGAAGATGGGAACAGCTGTGAATCACCCCGTGTCAATATCGATAATTTCAGTGGTTTATTGCCCCCGCATGTCAAGCGTGCGTGTAATGATATTTTCCTGTCAAGTCTTTGTCCTGGTAAATAGCGCGCAAAAATTAGCGTGGGTGTATACACTGTCCAAAGAAAACTTTGTATTGAAGAAAATGTTGTATCTTTGACGTTAGGCTCTTTTATGTAGTTTATTATTAAAACAGATAATGTACTGTGTACTAATTTACCGGAAAATCTGGTCAAGACTGGATTTAATTTTGGTTATTGTGAAAACATGATCAGCACTGTACGACTGCGATGTTTTGACAAAAGAGATACAAATGTGCGAATTCAACAGCTTGCTGATATGGTCAATAATTACCGGTATTACTTTGTTCTGAATGACGTTATTGTTTAAATTAATATGTTCATATAAATTTAATGGAGAAAATATATAAAGACATTGAACATGTTAGAGAACAAATGCCAGCATCATTTTAAAGATGAATCTTCTATCCAATCGAATTAACCCAATGGAATCGCTAGTAATAGCAAGTAGGGGTTCAAGACAGGGCATTTATTTATTAGTTTCATTGATATGGCCAAATTACTTTCGCTAATGAAGAAGAAAATGTTAATGATTTTGGATGATGTATATATGAATTATTACTTAAAAGGAATGTGAAAGGAATGTTTAATTAACATTTTTTAATCCATTTTGAGTAAAGTGTACGAAAGTTTTTTGTTATAAACCTATGCGCTTTTGTGCGCTAGCCATTCAAAGGCTCCCTGTCGCAAGCCTCAAACAACTTTTGCTGGGAGTTGTTTCCCCTGCCGAATACTCGTGTTTTGTCCGTCCGTCTGTAAACTTTCTTTAAAGAACATCTCCTAAACCACTCAGTGGTCTCATTTTGAATTAACTTCACACAAATGTTCCTTGGATGTCTCTCTACCAAAATTAATCAAAGAATTCTTTTCCATGCAGAAAACTCTTTACCAATTTCCTTATCATGAGCCAGAAGACTTAGAGCTTTATTTAACAAGTGATGTGTTTGTGAAACACTATGTCCCCTTTCGAGCGATTTTGACCCGTATATTTGACCTTTGACCTTGAAGGATGACCTTAACCTTTCACCACTCAAAATGTGCAGCTCCATGAGATACACATGCATGCCAAATATCAAGTTGCTATCCTCAATATTGCAAAAGTTATGGCAAATGTTAAAGTATGTGCAAACAAACAAACAAACCAATAAGCAATATGTCCCCCAGTATAGACTGTGGGACATAATAATTACCTTTGGTATATGTCAGAGTTCAATGTCAGAAAAAAAGAAATAAAAAAACCCTACCTACCTACCCACCCAAATTTACCTGGGTCAGGTTATGCCAAACAAACAATTTTTTTAAGGATGGCCTAAAGCCCAAACAGGAACTATGTTTCATGTGTAACATTATCATAAAATAGTTCTTCAAGTTTTTGTAAGGAAATTCTTCTAGATATGTCATTTTCAATTATATATAACATGTTTAATGCTTTTATAATTTGATACCCATCCAGACATTTTCAAATAAACTGTGAAAAGTCCTGAATGTTACTAGGGACAGGACAGAAATGATGGAGAGCCATGATAACACTAATTGGCAAATACTCTGATAAGAAAGTCATTAAGACCACCACATATCTCAGTAAATTTCTCATTTCTGTACAAACAATCTGCCAGACTGTCAATTCAATTCAATTGACATCTATTTTAAGGTTTAACAATAATTTTTCAAGAAAACATTTGTTGTGGTCATGCACATTTTATGATTCTGCAAGCTACCATTTACTGTATGACCAAATGGACATATTTAAACAACATCAGCATTTTTGCTATGGAAATCGAAATGTTCCAGTTTCCCTTCATTTAGTTTCAGTTCATACCTTAGCCACCTCAGGGTCTCTGGCAATCATGGGTGTATAGTTGATGTTCACAAAGTCCAGCCCACTGCAGATGGTCACAGTCCGAGCCTCAAGGCCACCTGTGCCCTTCTGTTCAAGGTCAATCACCACCTTCGGATCCTAAAAGTGTTAAAACAAGAAATGTATCCATTGCACACTGATGTCCCTGCTAAATACCAAGGGAAACACAAATAAGAGTTGTGTGGAAAGTCGTCTTTTTAATAAATTATTAAAAACAAAAAGAAGTTCACAAATTCACAAAGGGCAATAACTCATAAATAAGGCAAGTAAGAGTTTTTGTGTTTTGAACGTCCCCTCATTAAGATCTGCCTACCTATAGTCTCAAGTTGATTCTTCTTTTAGTGTTCCAGATATCCTCCAGACAAAATTAAAAGACAAAAATAAACAAAAGTGTTTCCATATATATATTATGGGGGCATAAGAAGTTTTTACCACAATTCAGACTCTGTTTCAATGTAAGTGTTTCCATTTAATACGTGTAGCATAAACTGCATGCATATGAGTAAAACTTAGCAATACAGTTATTAACTGTAGGAACTATTCTATTTATAACACATTTAACACATACATTTCAACATATGCAAACAAATCTTTTCAAAATAATAACTAGTCAGAAGATATAAAATCCATATTGTTGTGTGTGTTTGTGCCTTAACTCTTTCAGTGCTGGAACCGAATTTTGAAGGCCTTTGCAAACAGTTTGGATCCAAACAGAACGTGGCGTCTCATCAGGATCCAAACTGTTTGCTATTCTGATAGTATTCTTTGGAAAAAATCGAAGAAAATGCTAATTTTAGAAATTCAGCAGACGACATTTTAGCAGACGACAAATTTCCCAGCATGCAAAGAATTAACAGAAAACTGATGCTGGATGCTGTGACTTCCTTGATAAGCTCTCAGTTTCACACATACTCTCATCAGAAACAATAGGCTTATTAATGATACATGTATTATAACTCTCTTGGGGAATGTTTGCACAGGCTTAATCTGCCCCAGTAGTTGACTGCCATAATATGGCTTCTCCATAAAGCTGCATTTGTTAGTTGAGTAGAAATTACCAAGAAAAACATTATCTTTTGAAAAATCACCAATTTTGAAAAAATATCGCCATTTTTCCACTATTGTCAACAAAGGCCTTCCACAGCAGGAAACCTATGATATTTAAGTTAAACTTTTTTCAATTACACAGACTTGTGTCGTTCCAAGTGAATTCCAAGAAAAACTGTTTATGTGCGCCGGTCCATCATTCCTGTGTTGATTTATCACCTAGTATTTCTATCATTTCTTTCATGTACATGCATTTTATTGTACATATTTCTGCTCCAAATAAAAAATGGTAACAGACATTTCAGTTAAAATTTGGTAACAATCATGCAACCAATTAGAAAACTATTCAATTTGTGTATTCTGGCAGGGCTTTATCAGCACTGTCTGCGCATCCAGAAAACGGAGGCATTCCCAAAGCAAACGGTCCCGTTCCCAAACCGAAATTATAAAAAAAAATTGATTATTAGAATCTATATCTCAATTTTATTTTTTAAACAACCTACACAATATATAACCATAATTTATATGATTTGTATCCAAAATGGCCAGGAAAAGACCTGTTGTGTCAATATTTGTTGATAAAAAAATCCCAATTCGGTCCTTTTTGTCGATACAAATTTCCAAATTTGCCACTTTTATCGATTAAAAAATCCCAATTTGACCAGACTCCTTTTCCCAAAATGGCTGGAAAAACCCCTGTCTGGGAGAGCCCTGTGTTAGGTAAATGTAACTTACAGAAATCTTTGGTGGCAATCCTAAGCGGATATCGTTCACCTGAGAGATTTCCTTGGCCTGACCTTCCTGCAATATACAGAGTATATATTTGATCATAAAGATACATTGGATCATTAAGGTATATTGGAACATTAAGGTATATTTGATCATTAGGTATATTGGATCATTAAGGTATATTGGATCATAAAGGTATATTGGATCATTAAGTTTGGATCATACAGATACATTGGATCATACAGATATATTGGATCATACAGATATTTTGGATCATACAGATATATTGGAACATTAAGGTATATTGGATCATTAAGGTATATTGGATCATAAAAGTATATTGGATCATAAAGCTTATTGAATCATACTGGTATATTTGATCATACAGGTAAAGTGGATCATATTGGATCATTTAGGTATATTGGAACATATAAAGGTATATTGTATCATTAAGGTAAATTGGATCATTAAGGTAAATTGAATCATAAAGGTATATTTTATCATTAAGGTAAATCATAAAGGTATATTGTATCATTACGGTTTATTGGATCATAACGGTATATTTGATCATACAGGTATAGTGTATCATACTGGATTATTGGATCATAAAGGTATACTGGATCATAAAAGTATATTTAATCATAAAGGTATATTTGATCATAAAGGTATAGTGGATCATACTGGATTATTGGATCATAAAGGTATACTGGATCATAAAAGTATATTTTATCATACAGGTATAGAGGATCATACTGGATTATTGGATCATAAAGATATACTGGATCATAAAGGTTTATTTGATCATACAGGTATAGTGGATCATACTGGATTATTGGATCATAAAGGTATACTGGATCATAAAAGTATATTTGATCATACAGGTATAGTGGATCATACTGGATTATTGGATCATAAAGGTATACTGGATCATAAAAGTATATTTGATCATAAAAGTATAGTGGATCATACTGGATTATTGGATCATAAAGGTATACTGGATCATAAAAGTATATTTGATCATAAAAGTATAGTGGATCATACTGGATTATTGGATCATAAAGGTATACTGGATCATAAAAGTATATTTGATCATAAAAGTATAGTGGATCATACTGGATTATTGGATCATAAAGGTATACTGGATCATAAAAGTATATTTGATCATAAAAGTATAGTGGATCATACTGGATTATTGGATCATAAAGGTATACTGGATCATAAAAGTATATTTGATCATAAAAGTATAGTGGATCATACTGGATTATTGGATCATAAAGGTATACTGGATCATAAAAGTATATTTGATCATAAAAGTATAGTGGATCATACTGGATTATTGGATCATAAAGGTATACTGGATCATAAAAGTATATTTGATCATAAAAGTATAGTGGATCATACTGGATTATTGGATCATAAAGGTATACTGGATCATAAAAGTATATTTGATCATAAAAGTATAGTGGATCATACTGGATTATTGGATCATAAAGGTATACTGGATCATAAAAGTATATTTGATCATAAAAGTATAGTGGATCATACTGGATTATTGGATCATAAAGGTATACTGGATCATAAAAGTATATTTGATCATAAAAGTATAGTGGATCATACTGGATTATTGGATCATAAAGGTATACTGGATCATAAAAGTATATTTGATCATAAAAGTATAGTGGATCATACTGGATTATTGGATCATAAAGGTATACTGGATCATAAAAGTATATTTGATCATAAAAGTATAGTGGATCATACTGGATTATTGGATCATAAAGGTATACTGGATCATAAAAGTATATTTGATCATACAGGTATAGTGGATCATACTGGATTATTGGATCATAAAGGTATACTGGANATTGGATCATACAGATATATTGGATCATACAGATATATTGGATCATACAGATACATTGGATCATACAGATATATTGGATCATACAGATATATTGGATCATACAGATATATTGGATCATACAGATATTTTGGATCATACAGATACATTGGATCATACAGATATATTGGAGCATACAGATATTTTGGATCATACAGATATATTGGATCATTAAGGTATATTGGATCATAAAAGTATATTGGATCATAAAGGTTATTGGATCATACTGGTATATTTGATCATACAGGTAACGTGGATCATATTGGATCATTTAGGTATATTGGAACATAATGGTATATTGTATCATTAAGGTAAATTGGATCATTAAGGTAAATTGAATCATAAAGGTTTATTTTATCATTAAGGTAAATCATAAAGGTATATTGTATCATTACGGTTTATTGGATCATGACTGTATATTTGATCATACAGGTATAGTGTATCATACTGGATTATTGGATCATAAAGGTATACGGGATCATAAAGGTATATTTGATCATAAAGGTATAGTGTATCATACTGGATTATTGGATCATAAAGGTATACTGGATCATAAAAGTATATTTGATCATACAGGTATAGTGGATCATACTGGATTATTGGATCATAAAGTTTTCCAAAAATGCTGCTCATTTATATATTAAACACATTACCTACCTTGCCATCACTTTTCCAGTATATAAAGAACCCGTACTCATCAACTTTGACCACACATGACGTTTCTAGAGTGGAACTCTCCTGTAATGAAAACCAATACTTATAGATTACATGAATGATGCCAATTAGCATTCAAGATTTCAATGCACTGATAATGAGGTTAAGAGACTTACTTAACCTTAGTTTATAACTTGTTCGAGACACTCATTTCATTAAACTTCATTACATTACTGTATCAGGGACCATATTCACCAAGCCACTTTGGGAAAACTTACAGAAATTCATTAACTTTCTTAAGTATAACTTAAGTTAAGATTTTCTCTAAGGAGCAGCCATGGAGTTTTTTCAACTTGAAAATATGTCATGTACATGCAGCATGTATAATCACCTCGTCCCATCTGTCAAACACATCCCCCTTCTGCAGCCTCTCAGGTACAGGTATACGCCACTGGAAGTCAAAGGTTTTGGCCATGTTGAAATCAGGCTGAAATATTTCAACAGTTAGTTTAGTTCAAACCTATTCATTTTAGCTAAATTGCATCAAAAGCCAAAGGGTTATTGAAACGCTCTTGAGTCCATTTTCTGGGTAGAAACAGTACTTTGTGTCTTTTGAGGAGATCTAAAGCACGCTTTTACAGTGGGGATCGAACCCGTGTCCTACCAGTCGCTAGGTGAACACAATATCCATTATGCCACGGCGACCTTCAACAGTTATGTAGTGTCAACTCGATACATTTTATACTTAAATCCATGACTTTTGTATCATTTTCTGGACCTTCAGCAGCAAAACCACATTTAGATTAATTTATTTGGAAGAGTTTGAATGGAAATTTACAAATATTGCATGGTAAGTAGACAATTAACATTAAATGCTCCAGTTTGCTTAATTAATCATTGATGACAATAATCATAAAATTAATTAAATGCTTGCTGATATTGTACCTGTTTTCCATGATAAACTTATCATTTTATATATGTTACAAAAAAAAATGCATGTGGTAATATGACTTGTATAACCATCTGACAAGTAATCAATATATTTGATTTGCAAATTTGTGTGGCCAGATTTGCAATTCATATCTTGATATTTGTTGTACATTATTGATTCATGATTCATGTAGTGTTTAATCTGAAAAGCGTGGGACACTGCCTGGCTACTCTTTAATTTATTTACCATTAATTTGCCCTCACCGGTAATTACTTTTAATGAGCCCATGATAAGATAGCATGCACCTTACTGCTTCGCTAAATAAATGCCCTCTGGTGTAATTGCACTTATCTTAATGTGACTTTAAACATGCACATGTATTTGGGTAGGTAAGGCTTTATTTGTCAGCTTAATCAGTTTATGTTTTGTCAAACTGAAGCTATTAACCCTTTGCATGCTGGGAAATTTGTTGTCTGCTAAAATGTCGACTGCTGAATTTCTAAAATAAGCATTTTCTTCGATTTATTTCAACGATTACTATCAGTAAAGCAAACAGTTTGCATCCTAATGAGACGCCACCTTCTGTGGCGTCTCATCTGGATCCAAACTGTTTGCAAAGGCCTTTAAAATTCGGTTCCAGCTCTTAAAGGGTTAATGAAATACCAACTTCAACTTGCATGTGTATGAAATATAGGACTACACACTATGTTGAACAATGGTAACATGTTGGTGGGCTGCATCATCTACAATGTACATGTATTTATTTGTATAATCTGTATCATATTTTTTAATAAGAACAAGCCATAGCAATCACAAGTAAATGTTGACTTATGAAGGCCCTTTGCTGACAAATGAATGTCTTTTGCTGACAAATGAATGTCCTTTGCTGACAAATGAATGTCCAAGCGTAGGCTAATGCTCTGGCGATCTTTTGTCCAGTTCTGACCATATGGGTTAACTTAAGTCCTCTAGTCTGTGACCATATAAAAATCTTTGGGGCTAATGATTTTCATGTGGGTTTCTGCCATTTCTTAAGTAAACTAGATGAATCACTCTACCTTTGTGTTCGAAATTCGAGACTTTAATTAACTTTAAATAAGAATTAAACTGTTCATGTTGTTCACATATTCATTTGATTAAACTAGGCCACTCTCAGTAAGCTTAAGGTTTGTATGAAAAAAAAAACTCATTAATTAAGATCAATTATCTACAGAAAGGAGTAAAATAATCAGCTTTGAAATAATTTATTTTTTGTCATGCTTCTTTTCATTGTTTTATTTATTAATGCAACCTTTACAACCGGCTGAAATTGCGTATGCAGACGACAATATTAACTGTGTATTTATTTCAAGCAGTGACTGCACATGAATGATTCAATGTCATTTATGATACACATTGTGTCTTACTCTATCCTGCCTTATTACACAATAGCTCCACATATTCTAAAGTTTCATTCAACAAAATATCTCAGGTGAAAGCCAGCTCAATATTGTTTGGCCCAAGCAGCATGTGCACATCAATAACAATAACGTCACACAAGGTCGCATATTTTAGTGCAGACTGGCTTTCGCTTACTGTTTAGAGTCTAACGCTTGTAATGAAACAAATAGAAAACAGTAAAAAAAACAGTCCAGGTAAAATTGCGGACATTTTGTACGAAAATTTTAGTAAATTACGAGTTTTTAGCATTTTCACAAATCAGAATTTGCATGTCCCTTTAAAATGCACCTGTTTGTTTATACACAAACTTTTTCAAAGTATTTGGGAGCAAAATATCAAATACACCAATTTGCCCAATTTGAGGTTTTCACTTTTCCCAATTTTGAGGTTTTCACGACTCGATTTTTCCCAATTGGATCGGTACGGGTACTTTTCCCAATTGGACAAAAAAAATCGATGTTGTTTCAAACTAATTAACTTGCCCTCTGAGCAAATGGCAGTCAAATCCAAAACAACTGCATCTAGACAGTTAAGCTTTTGTCCAGGGTGGTACATTGGCGGGAAAGCTTTTGTCCGCCATCAAATTTCACAGGTAAGCAAATGTACAGGTTATGCTTGTTTTCCGGCTACTGTTAATTTGATATATCTTGAAGTCGTCTGTACTCCTTCAACTACCTGAAACTATCCCATAATGGTTCCTTGAGACACATTTGCAGCTAAAAACAGCTTTGTGGGGACAGTGGTCAAGTGGTAGGATGCTGGTCTAGGGATCGAGAGGTCCCTGGTTCGAATCCCACTTAGGGCACTAGATTTTTGTGAGAAAAAAATTAATCCCACTCTTGTTCCTCTCCACCCAGGTGTATAAATGGGTACCTGTTTGTGAAATAAGTCAATGTGCCGTGGCTGCCAACGGTGCCATATGTAAACGGACGACTTAAATCCCAGTGATCGGGGGGTTAATGTCGAAGTCGGCTGAAGATGCATATCGAAGCGACTATTTAACTTTTATAGCTGAAGGCAATTGTATCATTAGCAGGCTTACTAGGATTTACTGCATGATTTTTGTCAAATGTTTGTCCCCACAACATTCATGCATACATTTCATTAACATTTTCAAATTGTTTTCTGCTCCTTGCCTATTCTGTCTATGATTCAGTAACTGCAGGTGTTATTACAAGCTACATGACCAGTAGTACTTCGTTAAATATAGTGTTTTTCCCAGGCCCTTTCAGCGTGGCGATGTGCCACACCGCCCTCCCGGATCGCCAATCTGCCCTTTTCAAAGGCAAAAATCGCCATGCGCCCTTTTCGATAACATTTTTATTGCCTTATGACCTAAATTGACCGCAAAATCAGCGTCCATGATTGTCTGTGACGCTCCGACTGTGCTTGATTTACTCCAGAGACGTCAATGCCTAATCGACTATATTAATCGAGGAGATTTAATCTTTATATAGATATGCATCTCTTCAACTTAATGATAAATGTTGTAATCACATTAGAATTGATAAGTAAAAAAACCTATTCAAGTATACCCATAGCAGTTATCATTGATTAGTAAGTATCTATAACAGTACTTTCATAGATAAAAAGGCACCACGCGTATGTCTGCCCTTTTTTGCATAAACCGCGCGTTAAAATGCCCTTTTTNAGATCTATTTAAGCAATTTATCAATAATTTACTGACATCATATGTATGTAATAACATGCTTATCAAAATGACTATCAAACTTTCCCACAGGGCCTTTAAGTGCCACAGTGAACCTGAATTTCCAAATCACCGTTGCTATTGTGCCAGAATTTCCAATTCTAGTGTTTACTAGAAGACAGTGCCCAGTGGATTTCACTCATTTTAATAAGCCTACCATCAGTGCCGGATGAGCACCCTGGAGGCCCATAGGCTTTGAAACTATTGGGGCCCACGCCCCAGTCCCCTAGTTGGCCTAGTGCCTACAGGGATTTTTTCCTTCTTTGCGAGTGGCCCTGGAAGGACATTTCACAATTTTGATAGGGACAATTCACAAACCTAACATGGCCGTGAATTTTTACAAAATTGACCGTTTTTCACAATTTTAACAATTTCACGACTCGGTTTTTCAAAATTTTAAGAAGTTTGCAACTCAATTTTTACAATTTTGAATAGTTTGCGACTCAATTTTTCACAATTTTGAAAAGTTTGCAACTCATTTTTTCACAATTTTGAAAAGTTTGCAACTCATTTTTTCACAAAGTGAGGGGGCCAGGGCCGCTCCACAAAGTCAGGAAAAAAAGCCCTGGCCTACTAGAACGCCAGTGCCCAGTCGATTTCACTCGTGTAAATAAGCCTACCTTTAATCGGAACATAACATTAATATAAAATAATTTGCTTTGTCAAGTCATTAGATTAGGCTTAGTAAGTAAAAAAGGAAATTCTTTCGTCACGGTCTCACGGGGTCCCTAAATGTTGCGGGGCCCATAGGCAGTTGCCTACACTGCCTAATTGGTAATCCAGGACTGCCTACCAGTGATAAGGCTGGCAAGACAAAAATGTGACAATGTCCTTTAAAATAAGTATGAAACATGTCATGAAAATACCGTAATGCCATTACAACATTATAATTAGTAGATTAAGAATTTAAGAAAACATAAACAACAAGAGATGTGTTTGTCAGAAACACAATGCCCCCTACAGGCTACTGCGCCACTTTGAAATTATTATTATTGTGTTTTTTTTACCTTTGACCTTGAAGGATGACCATGACCTTTCACCACTCAAAATGTGCAGCTCCATGAGATACACATGCATAGCAAATATGAAGGTTACATCTGAAGCGACATAGAAGTTATGAACATTTTTCGAAACCTAAACGCAAAGTGTGATGGAATTTCAGAAGGACAGACAGACCATTGCCTACTCTGCTTAATGGGTAATCCGAGACTGACAAGGTTTATAAAACAAGAGGGCCATGATGGCCCTGTATCGCTCCACTTTTTTTTTATGCGAAAAAAGCGTGCAATGCGCATGGGTTGAAATGTACTCAAGCATGTGACTTTCTCTTTCTATCCCTCGTCCCACCGGGAGCTTAAAGTTGGAAGGGTGAGCATTTTTATATATGGAAAACGTTACTACAGTGTAAACTAAACAGACTAAAAAGCCCGGGCCTTAAAGGGATAAATTTGGCCCCAGGGGCATAATTTGAACAAACTTGGTAGAGAACTATAAGATGTCACTACATACAAAATTTGGTAGCCCTAGGCCCAATGGTTATGGACAGGAATATTTTTATAGTTTGCACAAAATAGGCTTTATATAAGCATATGTTCAATTTATTGACCCCCGGGGCAGGTTCAAATTTGAACCAAGGGGCATAATTTGAACAAATTTGAAAGAGGTTCACCCCAGGAACATTTGAGAGAAGTTTTATCAGAATTGGACTTGTAGTTTAGGAGGAAATGTTTAAAGAAAAAGTTAAAACACGGACGCACGCACGACGGACACAAGACCATGCCATAAGCCCCGCTTAGTGGAGCTAAAAACAAACGAAAAAAACATCACTATGATAGTGGTGACATGAAAATACAGTGCCAGTGGGGATACAACTTAATCAAGTGCCAAATTTAGGAACCGGCCCAGCTACACACATTAACTTAAGCGATATAATTTGGATCTAGATAAAAACCAGAGATTTCAATAGATGTTATAAACCAAGAGACAAATGAGCTTGTGCCTAAACTTTTGACAGGTCAAATTAAGTTGTTAGGGGTGTAATTGTGTTTCTGCATGTTTGTAACATGCTCTGCAAATGTTTCTTAGTATTAATGTTGGTGAAAAACTCTGCCAACAATACCCTTTGTATGGTATAAAATATAGTATGGACTTATCCTCCTTGTAACATTTGCAACAACATGATGCAAGGCAGTTAATTTTGAGGAGTCAACAGTGAAAAAAAATGCAAAATGCTTAATTTAATTTGCAGGAGTCAAAAGTGAAAAATGCTTGCACCAAAAGCAGGATTATCTTCAATTGAAATCCCTGTAAAACTGTATGAGGTGTGCCCTATTGTTTTCGTAAACCATTGCTTTGAACCTATAATCAACAAGTCAGCACAGACGCACTCGTTTGAGTAAAATACGAATGCAAATGCTAACCATATCACATTTCATATCGGTGATCTTTTAATTAGCATGGCATACACTCACTTGTTGTTAACGCTAGCCTTGTAATCACTGAAAACATAACTCACCTCATTAGATCACGTTCCCATTTTAAAAACACTGATCTTAGTATTGGATTTCTGACCAATACTTCATATAAAACGTTAGGTATTAATATGCTTCACGAGCACTGTGTATTATCAATATCAATTAAGACCAAGTTCAACGGCATCGTTAGCCATTCGCAGTTGTTGACTCAATCATCCAATAAAAACGCCCGGTTTGGTCACGTGACATGATATTTCCCGCAATCTGCCAATCGGGTTTACCAGCGTCTGAATCCCGGCGAAATTAAATTCCGAGCTATTTTTAACGCCAAACGATTTTTGATATAGCTGCTTTAGCGGCGGTTAATTACCGATAAAACTATATCTACAAAATAAAAGTAGAATAATTCTATAATGTTGTATACATCGATATATAAAAGTAATTATCTAGCCATGTTCGTGATGTAAATCTCAGAAAACTAGGTCCGATAATTCGTTGCATTGATTACTTCATCCAGGGACCCATGCAGGGATAGGTCCATGAGGGACAATGTTTGAATAGTTCACTAGCTGCTTCATCCCAGTGACGAATACAGTAAGTGTCTGGAATCTGATCATGAATGACTGGCACGGATACTTAATAACAATTATGTAAAGTGTCTCTACACTAAGGAGTATAAATGGGTACCTGTAAGGGAAATTAGCCAATATTCAATGGCTGCATACTGCGCCGAATGTAAACGGGCCACTTATATCCCAGTGATCGGGGTGTAAATTGTCAAAGTCGGTTGACGTTTATCGTAATCAGACTATAAAAGCATGCATTTGCATTTTATTTATTTAAAGTGTCGATTGACGCATTAAATTATGTTAATTATATTACTTTAAACACATGTGTATGCTCAAATTAGTTTTCTCTAAAAGTAGCTCGGAATCCCAAAAAAATCTTTCGATAAAAAGTGTCCAGTCTTTAATGCTTCCCGATTGAATTCCGCGACCATCAATTATCGACCATATTACCGTAAACTGTATATTGACAGTGCGCGTATACATGTTTTTGTGATTGAAGATACATCAGCAGGGCGCATTAAATACATTTAACTACAAGTTCAAATGGCAAGCAAGCAGAAGCTTGTTTTTTTAAGTGAATGAAAATATGTATACATTACATGTTTTCTAAATTAGAAGGAAATGTTTTTATTTTTCCTGGTAATACACTGGTATAGTCCAGGGCCAATCTCAGACATTCACGTACTTTTGTGACTTTTCGAAGAATTTTATTTGTGAGTGCAGTGGTTTTGTTAATCTATATGGAGATGTTGTCCCTGAAGGCAGCTACTTTCTATAGATATGGTACAACAAATAGTTCTGACTTGAAACACTATAGAACGATATGAATTACCAGCATCTTTTTTTCACATCTACACGTGCATTGTGTTTTTTTTTATGAATTCGGCTTGTCACCTATGATATTTCTTGATTGTTTAATTAATCCGTGTTGCATCATATATATAGGATCTGACACTCGTTGTCATATCATACCATATTTTATTAAAGGCTCGCTTACTAACAAAATTCCTGAACTCGTTTAATAAAATATGGTATGATATGACAACGAGTATCAGATCTTTTTTATCACATGCTTTTAAACTAAATAAAATACATCTTAATTGACCAAAAAAATGCTGATAGATCTAAAAGTTGTTTGCTATCGTGAAGTCATTTCATGTTGACGACGTCATTTCACCAAAATAAAGCCATGCGATTGGTTAGTTATTGATTTTGTAGCCAATGAAAATTATCTCCGTATACATAGCAAAGAAGTCGTAACCATCTGTGGGCGATTGAGGAATGCTTGAAATGTGACTTGATAGTTTGGTATGTATTTTAAATAAATACGGGTACGTTGATTACACTAGATTTGGAGAGCAAAGCGCTTACAAAAGTCTCTATCGTGAAAGATTATACCCAGAACGCTGTCAGCGTTTTGATTGAACATGCATGTGAGGCTGAAACGTTGTGCAGTTAAAAGAAGTCAAATAGTGTAGTGCGTATACGACAGAGGGCCCAGTCCCATATTGAAGCTGATCAATGCCTGTGATGCGGCGACTTCTATCGTCTTCTGATTCAATTATCTGATTTTAAAAGGGAATAAGAAAATATGTAAGCGACAGTAATGACTAGGATGAAGGTGTTGGTGACCCTTTATTGTGAGCGCAGCTGGATAGAAGAGGCCGCTGAAACGATATGCTGCCAGTTGAAGATCATCTGGCTTAAATAAAGCTGCCTTATATAAGAAATATACGATCGGTCGTTGACCAATATACTCTAACAGTATAATAAACAAATAGTAATCACCATGCCGCCCTATATCTGATTCGAGTGCAGCAGTTGCCAATAAATGATGTTATTGCGTGTAGTACTTGGTAAGCCGCTTGGCTTAGTTTCATCCTATATGGCTTCAATACACAAACATACGGGGAACATAATTATATTGTTTCTTTCCCGTATTCAGTGTATGATCTTTTATAACTAAGAAAAACAAGTGCTATTTACCGTTTATATTAAGCTCTATTTCATTGGCGCACACGCATTTACGGACCCACAATTGTACAAACTAACATAATAGACTCAGACATTAGATGATCATTGACGCTTTAACTGGTAAATTAAAAAACTTGCATCTTAAAGTATGAGGCAAAAACACGTACCGTCAAATACCTCAAGTCATGCTAAACGATGCAGATGAGTAAATCCGCTCAGTCTGTAATGCTGTGGAATTCGCATGCAAATCCGAGGAAAGATTTTTGTGGCAGATAGTGAGCATTCTAGACTACATGGACTATTGGGTATTGGCATTCCGCAACATTAAACTGGACTTGGCACATGCAATTGTACCGCCGACGTCGAGGGGATACATAAGAATTAATCAACAATGAGAAGGAAATGCCCACATTCTCATACTTATATTAAACATACGTATTTGCTCCTCCTTAAATTATTGATGACGCATTGACTTATTACTTCTGAAGTCATAGGCAGTGCCGGATTAAGCACCCTGGAGGCCCATAGGCAGTGTAACCTTTGGGGCCAACACCCCATGTCCCTAGTTAGCCTAGTTTTCTACTAGAACGCCAGTGCCTAGTCGATTTCACTCGTTAAAAATTAGCCTAACAGTGCCAAGTCTGGCAGACATAAAATGTGACAATGTTCTTTTATAGGTATCCAATGTCATTTTAATACCGTCATGCCAATACGAAATTATATTTATAAGATTAAAAATGTAAGAAAACAATCACTGTGGTCTCTATATACAATATTTATGTATTTAACTATTTATTTGTCAAGTCATTAGATTAGGTTAAATAAGTAAAACATATTTTTTTGTCACGGTCTCACGGGGCCCCTAAAAGTCGCGGGACCCTAGGCAGTTGCCTACTCTGCCTTATGGGTAATAGGTTAGATCCCGCATTATTTTTCTAGGCCCCTTGTCTTTCGTTAGACGGCAATGTCCCCTGTAACTTGCATTATACCCCATAACCAACCTAGCCTTAACTAGACTTAAGCGGCGAGGACTTGTGCGTCACGTTTCGGCACAAAATTTGGAATGACATGTTCTTGGAATTGAAGATTGATCATTCTATTGAATGAACGCAAACATTTCCCACCGTTATTATTGTTATTCTCCACTCTCCACCCAATTGCCGGTTTAATAATATTGTACCGATACATACTACGCTTATAACCATAATAATTTTAACAGCATTTGATAATTGTTGTATTGATGCCTATAGCCCCGTTTCAGTATATTAATTTAGTCCCTATTAATCTAATTTCAAATTAACCAAAAAATGTGTAAATTAACCACGCCGGAGCTTACTCAGTTACTCCCCTTTGTAGAAACTTCGCCGTTATCAAATTGTTTTTGTGGGTCGTATTTGTGTGACATTGTGTTGGCATCAAACTGATCAAAGGTGTTTTATAGACAGGTTTACATCCCAACAGGTATTCAACCTTTCCACTGAATATTACTGAACTTAAGATATGCATTTTAAATTAATTATATTAAATTGCTTGAATGTTTCCAATTAGTAAATGTTAATGATAATTGACGTTACTTACGATAATAATAAGTTCTCAGTTGAGGATGAAACATAAATCAAATCGGTAGGATTATGATTTGTTTTTAGTTTTTCACTATGAGCTTAATATCAAAGCCAGTCTACAACACATATGAACCTTGTTGGTTGCAGGAATGTCCAAGCCACCAAATAAGCAAGAGAGGGAGATCTGTTATCAGGCCAGGAATATCTACTTCAAATGCCTCGACGCCAACGACGATGACCCCTACAAATGTGTCAAACAAAGAGAGCTTTGTGAAGAGAGGTGTCCCAAGAAATGGGTATTGAACGAGTTGTATTTACAAAAAAGAATATACCGGGAAACTGCGACCTTTTAAGAGTAAACAATAAGCTTTGATGCAGTTACCATCAATCATTTTTGTTGTGATTTCCATTGTATTAAAAAATTATGATACAATAAGGCAGATCTTAATACTGACCCAACAATGTGCACAGATAATAAATATATCTCTAACAATGTGGATCAGGTTCTCTTGAATATATAAATATATATATATTATATTGGTTTCAAATTAAAGTAAAACAAAATAAAATTGTTAAATAACTTAAGCTTATTTCTTTTTATTTCAGGTTAAACACTTTGAAGACCTTAGACTTGCCCAAGATTTCAAAACTGAGTCTGCAAAAACGAAAACTTGAGTGTACCTAATTATGATAATTTGTTTACTAAAATTTATACTTGTTTTATAAATTGTCACTTATTGTACGAATAAATATGTTAAAGATGATATTTCTTATTTTCAATTGACAGGTATGGTTTGTTACATTCACTTTACCGGCTATGCTGTTACTACTGATCCAAATGATTATTGTAGACCTGTTACATGCTACAACTGCAAACTACAGGGTAGAAAGGTCAGCTAGCTCAGTTGCCTATGTAGAGCTCTGAACAATGTAAGGATCAAGATTCGTTGGCAAGTATGTGCACTAAGTACTGGTAAACCAGCTTTCCAAGGAATAGTGTGGTAGGCTAATGATGCTGAATCTGTAAAGTAATAGCTTTGTTTTGCAAATAAACACTTACTTTTCACAAGATATAAATTTAAACTTACTATTGATAAAAGATTTGGAGTCATCAAAAGAGCGTTAAGAGTCAACTCTGAGTGTTTTATTGTCCATTGTCTAAATGTCTGTTTGGAAATTGGCTGGTGATCCGATTGCTGTCATTTAATGCTGGTGTCATGATCTGCCCTTTCTGGGTCTGCATGTTTGAAAACAGTTTTTTCCGGGAGATAATCGTGAAATTGGGAAATTCAAAATTAAGATAAAGAGTCCATCAAAGGTTGTTTTTTCACTTTTATTTAAATACCTGTTAATATTGCCAGAAGGTATAGTTATACTTTGCGAAATGTGAGATAGTGTCAAAAATATTTTTGACACAAGATATATCAACACATTTCTAAAAGCTACATATTCAGCATCTTAAACTTCACCATTATATAACTATTATTGTTGAAAAATATTTTGTTACCAATTGGGGCTCAATATATGTGGCTTACCATAACTTACCATTTATACACACAATTTTCAAGTTGCAAGGGTAGCGGATTCAGTTCTTGTTTGCTCTTCAGCTTTGACTTAATAACATACTTAACATTTCTTGACAAAATTCTCAAAATCACCAGAACAGTAATACATGTACATTGTATATAGAGCAGAAGATATTTTATTATGAAAATTAACATGAATGCATCAGTTGTTCCATTCATAATCCATAACATACATGTATCTTGTATCTAATAAAGTGTCCGTTTATTTTATCATAATGTGAAGACAGTTGTGCTTGTTTTAAGGACTTGGAAAGCGTTGTGTTAAATAGCAGAATACATTTTAATGAACAGTTCTTCGACTTTTGTGCGTCATTATTCCATCAAATAATGTGACACGCACATTTTTATTTGAAAATTCAGATTAATATGGAAAATATATACCTGTATCCTAAAAGATTAAGATGATGAAACATATTTGTATTTATTTATTTGTTTTTAGTAGATATTCTGTACAATTAAACTATAAAACATAACGACATGGAACAATTATTCCTATGGTGCAAGCATCTTTGTTCTAGGGATGGCAACAAATATTCAAATAACCTATTTGACATTTTCTTTTTGCTTTTGGAGTATCTGTTTGTTTATTTGTTGTTCTACATTAGCATGTTTTTACAATATGTTTGTAGCAGCTTAGTAAATAATAAAATATTGTAAACACTTTCAGTTCTTGTTCACATATACCGGTATATTGAATACCGGTCAATAAAATACTTAAATAACCGAATATTTGAATACTTATTTTACTATTCGTTGCCATCCCTACTTCTAAGCTTGGAAAAGTATACAAAACAAAGCAATAAAATGTAATAAATTACATTATTTATGAAAGTAAGCTGTGGTCTGTTCTCACTGCCATCCTAGTACATAATGAATAGTAAAACATCATATAATGTCTTACAATACCGGGGTAAATACTGATTTAGCAACTCTTCATTGTGGTTGAGAAATGACTGCACATAAACTCAAAATTTTATAAAATTCACAGCTGTGAAAATGTGTTTATATCATATATTGACAGACTTAGTGACATTTGCTAACAAGAGGGCCATGATGGGCCTGTATCACTCCACTGTTTTGATTTCTACCCCACCCAGCCAATCTATAAATAGTCCTTTACAATATTATTTCTCGTCTGCAATCTCTTTATCCCAACACTTTTTGAAAAAAAAGGTGGGGATATTGTGGTTATCTCCGCCGTCCGTCTGTCTGTCTGTCCGTCCTGGCCAATATCTTCTCCTACACTATTAGCACTAGAACCTTGAAACTTACACACATGGTAGCTATGAGCATATGTGCGACCCTGCACTATTTGGAATTTTGATCTGACCCCTGGGTCAAAAGTTATGGGGGTTGGGGTGGGGCCGGGTCAGAAATTATCACTCATTTTTTTAGGTTATTTTACATTTACTTCTTTATTTCTACACCAATTCACTTCAAATTGATACTGGACCTCTCTTATGACAATACGGTCAATCTCAACCATGCATGGCCCCATTCCCAACCCTGGGGCGCCCCGCCCACATAGGCCACACCCACCAAAAATTGCCATTTACTATAATTTCTTCATTTCTACACGGATTCACTTCAAATTGATACTGAACTTCTCTTATGACAATACGGTCAATCTCAACTATGCATGGCCCCATTACCAACCCTGGGGCGCCCCGCCCACATAGACCACACCCACCCAAAATTGCCTTTTACTATAATTTCTTCATTTCTACACCGATTCACTTCAAATTGATACTGAACTTCTCTTATGACAATACGGTCAATCTCAACTATGCATGGCCCCATTACCAACCCTGGGGCGCCCTGCCCACATAGGTCACACCCACCCAAAATTGCCTTTACTATAACTTCTTCATTTCTACACCAATTCACTTCTAATTGATACTGAACTTCTCTATGACAATACGGTCAATCTCGACTATGCATGGCCCCATTACCAACCCTGGGGCACACCTAGGTCAAACATTCGGTGTGGGGATACGCGTCGGCCTCTGCCGCGCCATTTCTAGTTCAATTTGGGGCAGTCCAAAATGTGTCGTTTGGTAAAGGGTTAACATTTATGGATAGTTAACATGTTGGTCTACCTTTCACGCTCGACACGTATGCATTTATCTCTTATAATTAAAAAGTTATTCCAAGTGTATTTTGATAAACTTTTAGTTTGAGAAGAAAATAGTTTATTCATCCCATAATGAATAAATAGCAAAAAAGGCATAAACATGCAAAGTTCAACAACTTTTCCTAAGGCCATGTTTTTTGACGAACAAATTTTCTTGAACAACTTTTTAATGGGAGCCTTCAAGGGATAAATTTGACCCCAGGGGCATAATTTGAACAAATTTGAAAGAGGTTCACCCCAGGAACATTTGTGAGAAGTTTTATCAGAATTGGACTTGTAGTTTAGGAGAAGAAGATGTTTAATGAATAAGTTAACGCACGCACACATGCACGGACGCACGACGGACACAGGACCATGACATAACATCCCCTGGCCTCTGGCCAGTGGAGCTTAAAATCAGATATAATGACTGGTATATTGTAACATGATTTTCAACAAACTATATAGAACTTTTTTTTACATAATTTAGAAATTATACTACCCATATCTGCCAGAGATTAAATTAGCTGTAGCAATACCCGTAATGTGTATAACCGGGGATCTATTTGAATACATTTACATCAAGGGCATTGAACTAAGTCAATATTTGTTTTCAGTAATACTTATTTCATACTGAAATTTTCTGGAGACATGACAACATTTTATGTTTTAAAATGACTGACAACACTGAGGTAAGGCCAATGTATTCATCCTTTGTCCAAATAAGCTATCCCCCCCCCCCCCCNACTTCCAATCGTCTATGAGGGAAATCAACTGTTGTTTTCAATGACACACACTAGGAGCAGCACACCTCTCAAGGCATTTCCTGTCGTTTTTTTACAAGCAACTACAGTGCAAGATCTACTGGGAACTTTGTCATAACAACCTTAAATCATTTTAAAATAATTTTGTGTTGCGAATGATGCAAATTGTTATTTATAAAACATTTGGTAATGATCATGTTGCACTGGCTTCATCTGAGGTTCACATCCAGGGCTCAACTGAAAGAGAAGGCGACACAAGTTTTACTTCAACAAATGAGTTTGTTTATAAAACAAAACAATACGACATAAAAACTGTTGTTGAAATGAAATGGATAGCTAACTTAACCCATTTATGCCTAGGGTCTAGAAAAAAGGCCTTGGCAAACGGCGTAGACCCAGATGAGACGCTGCAAGATGTGGCGTCTCATCAGGGTCTGCGCTGTTTGCTTAAAGGAATTTCTGTAAGAAATATTCTAAATATAGAAATAAATATACTAGACATCCCTAATTTTGGAAATAAATTGATCCAATTTAGAAGGATGGGAGAGTCCACTAGGCATAAATGGGTTAAACTTAAACTAACTTAACTTTATGCTTACCACTAGCCCACCAGCTGTATGCTAGTATAATGTAATTTTGTGCTAGTAGAAAGTCTGCCAAGTGTGGGAATTGAACATGTTAACTAAATGATACATAATGATTTGGACATGTGGATAAAATGATAAATGTGAAGGCTGAAAAACAGTTTCAGTCTTACAAACTCCTGTTGGCAACATGCCGAGGACATGAAGAACGCTTATTATTGTTCAACAATCTGCCCCATGAGCATATTTGACCTTTGACCTCTTGGTGTTACCTTCACCTTTGTGCCCCTTACACAGGACTTGTGTGCGACACGCCTCCTACACATGGTGAACATTTGTGGTTTAATATTTTAAATTGCATTATTAATGATAAATCTACCTAAGACAAGGTCAATTAATCCCAAAGTGGACATTTGAACAAAAATGTGACCATGACCTTTGAGCTCAGGACATGTGTCCACATGGTGACCGTATTTGTCAATTTATTTTGACATTGCATGATGAAAGATGAACTTTCGGGCATACACACATTGTAATAGCTTAAGCTTTTGGTATGAAGATTCGACAAGAAATGAATAATGCAGCCATAACAATGAACAGGGGTGTGATTTAAGAACCACCTCAGGGAAGGAAATGCCATAACCCCTTACAGGTTTCAACTTAACTCTTTATTTGCATATCAGGGGACAAAAATATTTCAATAATGCACTAGTCCTGCAGGACGAGCGCCTTACACTATTCACTTGTCCTGCAAACACATGATGCACTCATCCTTTAAATATGTGTGAACTAGAAATTGCAAGGGGCTGATATGAAAAAAAGTTTCTGAAAAGTCAATACAGTTCCGTCATATCGCGGAAAGCATGCACACAGTTGACTTCATGTTCAATATCATGTCTTTTCTCCTCGAGGAAAGAGTGGGCTTTAATTATTAAGTTTAATATTTGATTACTGAATAAAAACTGTAGCGCAGAAAACCCTGAGATCTTTACTTTGGTAAAAAATTGGTAGTGCATTTTTACCAAAATGTGGAAAATTGTTCTCATAATTAAAAACAAGTCGTTAACGCTGTATCTACAGCGCTGCGGTCATTGAGGCCAGTATTGATTTGTGACATGTACTGTTATTGTATACACCTTCGCATGGGGGGGGGGGATGGCGTGATTGACAGCTGGCATCATGTCTTTGATGTTGGACAAGTAGGGTTATTGTGTGGCCCACTTCACACGCCTGAATGTGATGTACAATGTACATTGAAGGCACAAACATCTGGACCAAACTGGATTTAGTTATGAATTTCAGATTGTACAGAAAATTAAAGTGCGCGAAAAAATGTTTTACTTTTGGAATATATATGCTTTAAGGAAAAGGAATTTAACTAATTGAAAAAGAGTCAAACTTGTCACAAAATACAAGTTTTAACATCAGATGTTTTCACTCATCCTGTAGGACAACAGCTTTTGGGAAATTCACTCGTCCTTTTAAAACTAGTTTGACATCAAAAGGGAGGAAATCAGCTAAATGGAGGAGAAATCACACCCCTGATTAATGATATTATACTAGTAAATTCATCATGGACTTCGTTGACAAAACTCTGTTCATGAATTCCAATGCATTTCGCAAATATTTGGTATTAAAATGAAAGAAAAACAGAAAGTGTTCAACTTTTTTTGGACAAAACCATTTTTAACACATAATTACTTAAACTTCAATACCTTGCACTCAGGAGTTTCACCTCACTTGTATTGTTTGTTTGTCTGAAAATAACACCAATGCAAAACAATACTTCCTATGTTTATAATACTTTTAATTTAACATAACATAATACTTCTAGTATACTGTTTGTATAACCTTCAGTTTAAAAATATGAACCGTTTATTTTCAAAGCAATTGTTTCGAGTAAAACAATATTTTTAACAACATTGAGAATGATTTACATGTATGTTTAAAACATTAAAATATACCCCATGGAAACAAGAAATGCAGCACTTTGCTACATCAATTGAAGCACTGCAGCATAATTAATATGATAACATCAATAAAACAAGGATATCAGTAAAACTGATGGATGCTCCCCAATGATGCTTTGTCGATATATCGGTTAATTGTGTGAACAAAAGAAATAAAAAAATGTGACCTTGAGAAAATCTATTATTAGCCTCAGGGTTGGCATATTGACCGGTCAATTGAGTATTGACCGGGCCGGTGGTCAATACCCGGTTAATACTGGTCATTACTGGGCCATTGAAAATTATAGCATTTAAACATCACAAAGGAAGACTTTAAGCTATTCTATATTAAATCAATCATTATTCTGTAATTGATAAACTTTTTTTTAGTTATTTATTGTAAAAAAATCTTTAAAGCTGTAAAAAGTTACTTCTTTATTATTTATGGAAACAGCCTCAAATACATCTCAGTGTATCACATCTGTAACTAAAGTATTATTACTATTGTAGTTACCATAGTGTTTCACTTATCTATTGATATATCTATTTTATAAGCAGATGGACAAAGAGAACTCTTGTGTTTTCTATGGTTATAAATCTGGCCCCTAAGCCTTAATTGGTAATAAAATGCATGCCGTGTTATGTCTCTGATATTAACAATGAAGCAAATCTGCCCTTGGGCTATTTCATATCACTCAAACAAAAGGAGATAACTTGCAATTAATTTAACCCTTTGCATGCTGGGAAATTTGTCATCTGCTAAAATGTCGTCTGCTGAATTTCTAAAATTAGCATTTTCTTTGATTTTTTTTCAAAGAATACTATCAGAATAGCAAACAGTTTGGATCCTGATGAGACGCCACGTTCTGTGGCGTCTCATCTGGATCCAAACTGTTTGCAAAGGCCTTCAAAATCCGGTTCCAGCGCTCAAAGGGTTAAAGTGGAATATGCATTATTTGTCGTCCTAGCTAATTCATTGTA